>JAKLNC010000204.1:0-54115 GCA_022813145.1 Barbatosphaeria neglecta | reverse complement strand
CCCCCCCCCCCCCCAAAAGACACAAAAGAGAACCTGCAAGGCACGGCAGGATGACCGACAAGAATACCGACAATGCTCCCTTTTTTTTGCACACCCGATGCTAAATAAAACAACAACAGATAATGGAAGGCCAAAATGAGATGCCCACGGAAGGGCGTTGTAGGTGACGACATATCAAAGAAGAAAAAGGAAGGAATGCAGACAAGCAGTTGCCTTAGGCAAGAAGGCTTCCGGCCATTAGATACGTGGAGTGCCCGTGTCGATAGGCGGGAACAACCCGTACTGGCCCGGGGCGGGGTGCGTGCTCAAGCTCGTCGTCCGAGCACGCTGCCGCCGGAACTGGGAGGTGTCCTTCCGCCTCATTAGCCGCGCTACGGCGGCCTCATCCCGGACATTCCGCGTCAGCTTGGGCTCGCTGTTGCGGCCCGGGTCTCGCGTGAGGACGGTATTCTCGGTAAGCTCCTCCAGCAGGACGGCCATCGGCTCGCTCTTTACGCGGACGTGCATCACCGACTCGGCCTCTTGCGCCTCCGGCGCAGAAAGAACAGAGGTGGCCGCAGGCGCGGGAGGGGGAGGAGGCGGAGACAGCTCCGTCTTCGGGACCATGTCTTCGATGGACGCCGTGCTGGTGGTGTATCGTGTCAGGTCCGTGGCCGTCGAGGCGGTCGAGATGTGGCGATCCGAGCCCATGATGATGCTGGAGGTGTTACTGGCCGTGGTGGAGGCGCTGGTACGCGACGGGATCAGCAGCGCCGACGTCTCCATGTTAAGAGTCAGCCCTCCATAGGTCGAGAGGGCGTCGTCGTCGTGCTGGCCGTCAAAGTCGTCGGCCTCGTGGGCCATCATCTCTCGGTGGTACTCGCTGTTGGGAATGAGGAACGACGGCGACAGGTTGAACCCGTGCGACTCCTTGAAGCTCGACGCTTGCGAAGCGGTGCGGACGTGCAGGAACTGCTGCTGGACGCTCTGCTGGCCTGCCGACTTCGTGGAAGGCGGCAGGCTCATGCCGGGCCCGGTGGGAGTCACGGCCTCGATAGCCGAGGTGATCGAGGCCTGACTGGCCGGGCTCAGCGCCGGGACGTCATAGCGGCTGACCGGGCTCAGCAAGGTGAGCGGGACTCCGGCGCCCTGGCGCTGGCTCGGCCTGCCGCTCATGTGGCTGTGCAGAAGCTCATGTGCCATCTCGCGGGAGACATCCAGAGACGGGCGGTCCCACGGGTAGTCGCAATTGGCCTCCGCCTCGTGCTCATAGCAATAGTCGATATCATCCTCCCAGGTCTCCCGGGGCAGCGACTCGTCGTTGGCGTCCAGCGCTTCCTGCAGCGCCCTCTGGGCGGCAAACAGGTCGAACGGACCCAAGGTGTCGGATGCACCGCTCGGCGGCCGTTGTGACGACATGGCCAGTGCCTGGGAAAACTGCCGGAGAAGCGGCACCGAGTGGCTCCCCCGCAAGGACGAGTTGCTAGCAATACTGGCCCGCGACTTCTTCGCCATGTACAACTGCTCCTCCTCCTCGGGCACGTCGGGGAGGGTGCTGTCGAAGGAGGCTGTGGTGGGGCAGGACAGGGGCCAGTTCGCGTCGTCGGGAGCAGCAGTTATCACCCGCGAGTATCTCCGCTCAGCTCCGGCGTCCAGGTCGGGCGAAAAGGAATGAGCGTGCGCGAGAAGAACGTGAGAGTTTGCACCGTCTTCGGTGAACGCCAGGGGCTCGGGTTCTTGGAAGCTGTCGCCGGTCTGCGGGCGATCGAGGGGGATGTACGCCAGTGGATCGACGCTCTCGTCCCGGACGGACACCCGGCTGGAGATGCGCGGCGGGGGTACAGGAGGCGCAGCGAAGGTCGCTTGGATCGGAGACCTGGGCGGCCTGGGAGGGGGGATGCGAAGCTGGTTCTCCGAACGCGTGTGCTGCAGGATGCGGCCGGGCGAGGTGTGTTGCCGCACCGGCGGAGGCCGCATGGCGCTGTTACGGCCGGCGTGCGGGTCGAATCCGCCGTTGTCGTCCTCGGTGAGCGGGAGCGCCTCGGATGAGAAGTCGGGAAAGTGCAGACTGTCGTGCTGGATGCTTCCGTGCCGCGTCGGCCTATCGGTCGGGGACAGGACGCCCGGCGCGGCGTAGTCGACAGACTGCTGGAAAGTCGACCGGCTCCCTCGCGGCAGGGCAGGTATATTGTCGGCCGATCCATTGTTCGTCAGGTGCTGGAAATTGTACGGGCCCGATATCTGGAACTTCTTGCGAGCTTCCGACTCCTCCGCCGCGGCATCCTGCTTCGCCGCCCGCCGCCGGGTGAAGAAGGCCGGGATGAAAGTGTCTCGGCTGCCCACAGCAGTGGCCGACGGCAGCAGCTGTTGCTGTTGCTGCTGCTGCTGCTGCTGGGGTATCTGGGGTATCTGCGGCACCTGCGGTAGTGGCGGCCCTACGGCGTCGGGGGCCAATTCGCCGGAATAGAGGGAACTCCCGGACGAGCTGTGGGCGGCGCTGTCTCGCCGCAGCTTTCCTCGCCGGTTAAAGATGGTCTTGCCGAAAATCTGCACGCTCTCCCGGTCCCGCGGCTGCTGGCTGCTGGCGGTCGACCGCTGTGATGACCGTCTGGACAGAGTGCCGCCGGCCTCCAGGGCCTGCTCCCATGATGGCCGGTCCGCGGATCCCAGAGAGCGCAGCGACGAGGAACCGGACGAAGTCGTCTGGTGGCTCTGGTGCTTCTCCAAGATAGACGCGCGCCGCATCTGCTTGCTGAGTGCCCGAAGCGCTTCGGGCGAGGGCGGGCCGTCGACGGCAGGTTCGAGGAATTCGGCGATGCTGTTGCTGTGGCTGAGGACGGGCGCGACGGATGCTGGAGGAGATGGAGGCGGCGGAGGAGAGGAAAGAGAGGACGGGGACGAGGCGTTCTTGGCCTTTCTCCAAGCCGCTCGCTCGACGGCGGACGGATAGATGACTGGTGGAGCGGCAGCCCACATGGTGAGTTGATTAAAGGGGACGGAAGGCGGGCTACTGCTAATACTGGAGCACTTCTCGTATGGGGACCGGATGGGCAGCAACACTAAAGTGCTGCACGGAGAGAGCACGGAGTTGGTGGAGGAAGTATGGAGCAGAGTTATCCGGTATATCTTTGGGCTGGGCAGGGCAGGGCAGGGCCGCGCTGGATTCGCAGGATTGCCCAGTGCTGCTGCACCGCTGGGCGACGTCGCTTTTTAATTTTTTTTCTCCCCCTTCCTTCCAACTGGGTTCAGGGTTCCGTCCGGGGCGCGTTATGTGGATCGTGCCCCCCCCCTCACTCTTGGGAGGTGCTGTTGGTCCGTGAGAGCTGTGGCGGTCCCGTCGTACCAGAAAAACGGTCGACAGCCGGGCCTGAGCTTGAGCCGGTCCGTGTGTCGGGAAGAGGACAGAGAACGAGAGACGGAAGGACCGCGGATCGAACGACTGAAGACTGAACGGCCGGGGTGTGCGCGGTGCACCAGGGGGCAGCAGGGCCAGCGTCAGAGCCGGAACGCCGTCCTGGTACGGAGCACAGTCTGTACGGACGAGCACAACAAGCCGAAGCCCCCAGCAAGGCTGCAGCTCGTCAAAGGCCGACTTCAGTCAGGCCGATCGATCGATCTGTCAAGCTGACCCGTTCTGAAGAGGGGAGAGAGGAGCGAGGACCGCGCGTCTGTTCGAGGATGGGAGATCCAAAACAACCCAGAGGAGGAAGAGGGTACCGAGGGGGAGATGCAATATAACTAATAACTGAACGACTGGTCCCCAACCGGTCCCCAACTGGTCCCCGTTGCTGGCCTGGGTCGCGGTCCCTGGGGAACTGCAGCAGATTGAGCCACCACCCTGAACGGGCGTGACGGGGGGCCGTCGTGAGTTTCCATTGGGAGAAGGGGAGAGACCGGGGGCCGAAAGGGAAGAGTGGATCGGCCTGCAGTTCCCAGTTCCCGCTTGCTCTCTGTGGGAAGGCGCGGTCGTCACTCGGGTGCTTGGGTACGTACCTGGCCGTGCTTGGGTACAGCACAAAAAAATGTCGGTGGGGTGGAGATCGCTCGCCCACCCCCCAGTAATCACCCCCCCCAGTAACACCCCCAGTAGCCTCCCCCACTCCAGCAGCAAGCCCCCTAGCTCGTAGTGGGCTCTAAGTGGGCTCGCAGGGTGTGGGCTTTTGTGCCGGCAAGAGGGCGTGCCCCCTAGAGAACGGAGTATAGACAGGGCCTTGTTAGAGTTGTGGGGGCAGAGGAGCGTTTGATGAGGTTCGATAAAAAAAATCAACGGGGGGAAGCCTTGTCGTTTCTCAGGGTGCTCGTCCTGGGCCTCCTTGTCTCGGTTGCACGATGTGCTCCATACCGTCTGGGCATTGGGCCACCTGCTTGCTCGCTTGCTCCTCTCGGCTCCTCCGCCACCTTTCCGAGAGGCTTTACTTGCTCTAGGAGGCCCGATGCCTGGCGAGAGGGCGGCCCAAGGAGACGGAAGCGAGCGCCGGCCAGCAAATCTTATTAGGCCCTCCTTTTGGTGTCCGGGGAGCTGACGGCGACTGGCCGCTATGTCGAGGAACTATTGTGCTGACGGCAGTGGCACGCGCCGAGGGGAAGTATTAGCCATGTATTACACAGGTAGGTAGCGAGACCGTGCCAGCTGATCAATTGACCAAAGTTTATCATTTATGCTCCGTGCTAGGTCGACAAGTATGTAGGTAGTAGCAGAATAGACGCCAACAGCTGCGCTCATCACAGCCGGTTGTTGGAAGCGATGCGTTCCCGTCGGAGGCAACGATAAGAGCTGGCAGGTCGAGTCACGTTCGGCAACTTTCGGCGGTCTTCAGCCCCCCTGCTGCGCTTCCAACCTGGGAACCTGTAGGTAGATAGTAAGTACCTTATATCTGAAGAGCACAGCTCCGTAGCTAGTAGAGCGGCCCGAGGAACCAACTCGTCGTTTGTTGCCGTTCTGTCGTTGGGGCCGGGTATTCAGCGCAGGTAGGCAGAATCCCGTTGGCGCCGCGCGCGCATTTTGTTTCCTTCTTTTACGACTACGGCCGACGCAGGTTCCTGCCCCTCTGCTTGGTGACAAACTTTTGGGCCCTGCAAACACGTCACACTGCCCTCCTTGCCTGGGAGGGTGGCAAGCGCCAAGCACACGCATTCGTTGCGGAGGGCAGGGAGAGCAGGAGGGGGAAGCGGTGAGAAAACCCACGGTTGCCGGACAGGCACTTCTGCAGGTGACCTACCGTGACGGCGTCGGCAACGCAACGGTGCCGGCTGTGGTTGGTTGCGCCGATCCGCTTGGTTCGTTCCAGCACTTTGACGCCTCCTCTGCCTCGGCAGTACCAGGCAGCTGCGGCGGTGACAGCGGCGACGTCGGCGATAGCGGCAAGGGGGGGGGGAGGGAAAATTTGAGCGAAGAAGAGATGTGATAGAGCAACGGTGTGTGCGTGACAATTTGTGATGGCGACCGTGATTGCCTGGCTAAACGATTCCAACACCGCCGTCGCTCGCAAGGATGGGGCCGGGGGCTGGAGGTCGGCAGAGCGAATCGAGTCGGTCGGTGTCGCAACGGCGTTCTGTCTTATTTCCCACGGAGCAGGGCACCGCACTCACTCCCGTCGGCATGTCCTCGCGCGGGGGCTGGACACGGCTGCAGTGAGTCGTCGCCAGAACGGATTCTCTTTGGTCCCGGCCATGCCAGCCTGCCGGGTTTGCCATGCGAGGACACAAACAGCAGAGAAGGCAAACAGCAAGGGCGGGAGACAATCTTTGCCGATCGCTGCCAATACTCAGTAGTCCTCTGGTAGGAGCGGGACCATGGATGCAATGTGTAGAGATATCGTAATGTCGTAGCGACTCTGTACCCAGGACATGGAAAGCCCTGCGCCCGCCGCGCTGGCGAGAATGATCAGTGGCTTGCGTACCTATCCGGGTGAGGGCGGCGGCATTCTGCAAAAGCATAACAACATGGCGCCATTTGGTTCCTGGTAATCCAGTAGGCGCGCGTGCTACTGCACCTCCATATCGATAACGTGTGACTAGAGCAGGTCACTTGAACACTATTCCAGTCACTTCAAGTTACATTCATTGTACATTCGCCGTATGCACATATGCAGCTAGCGAGCACACCTGCAGTTGCATGAACGAACTGGACGCGGCCCGATACCATTAGGGGATGTACTTGAACGCGACTTCAGTTTAGGGGAGAGGGGGGGACGCGAGCACGCGAGACGAGGCGAGGATGGGCTTCTGTGGGTGTGCATTCGTATCCAGCCATAATGCTGACTGATCGATCGATGCCTGACGATAGCGGATAGCCGAGCGTGTTTCCGCCTGGGACTTTGGCACGGATTACCGAGTCTCTACTTCCTAAGCGGAGTTACTTGCTCGTTTGCCCCCACTTCAACTGGGAAGCTGCAGCAACAAAGCAGCTAGTAGGGTGGGAACGGTACGTCCGTACATGGTATATACTTCGTAGGGGGTAGCTTGGGAAATCTGGTACGGATGGTATTCCGTAGGCCGTTCCAAGCAAGGACTGCCTTGCCTCGTGAGAGTCCAGAGTAGCCGATCTCCGACGAAGCAAAACGTACGCAGGCTTCTTCCTTGAAGAATAGAGGGAATGACCTGCTTGCTGAGTGGGACGTTTTCGTGCCCTCAGTTGCGGCCTTTCCCCTCTCTCTTCTCGACGGCGGGCCCCGGTGCTGGTCCTGGGGTCTCATCTCCGTAGGGTTGTTTTGCCCTTCCGTCTGCGCCTTCCCATCAAGCGCCTGCTTAACGGAGTCTCGTCTCCTCAGTCTTGGGGTATACAAAGCCATGTCGTTTAATCATCTGGGTGGAGGTAAGCCACGACAAGCCAGGTGACAGCCTGCTTGAGAAGTGGAAGCCTTGCTTGTCCTTGCCGTTCCTGTTTCAGCCCAATTCACACCGGCTGGCGCGTCTGCCCCAGGGCCTCGCAAGCGCGCCAAGGTTTTTTTACAATTCGTGACCCAGCCCAGCCCGAATCGGGCCCGTGCGGACCAGGAATGCAGGCACGCAGTTACGAGACAGTGGGGAAGCATTTGGTAAGAGCTTGCAGAGGCCACAAGGAGGGAGAGTGAGGCGGAGGGGGAGAGAGGAAGAGACTGGAAGGCAAGCGTCCCGGGACCGCAGGCCTCCTTACCAGCGCATGAGTCGGAGTCGTCGAGGCCCAGCGCCCGCCCGCCTGCATGCATACTGCATGCATGGAACACGCCAGGAAGAAGAGCAGAGAAGGTTTTGGCGTTTTGACTGCAGAAGGACCACACGGGCGGGTCGTCCTGACCGGGGAGTCCACCCAGTACGCAGGATATGCCCTCCCGGCGTGGGCGCTGTCGCTTCCATCGTAGTCCGGAGTCCGGAGCATTAGTTTGTCATCCGGCCGCATCCATCGAACGAAGTCGTCGTAGTCTAGACACTAGATACTGACGAAGAGGGGGGGGAGGGGAAGTCGGAAGACGTCAATCTTGATGCGGGCTAGAGTATTGGTATCATGGCTTCAGTATTGGGCGGCGGAGCATCGCAAGCGAGGCAGCCAAACGCCGCTTAGTAGAGGAAGGTGCCTAACCAAACCGACGAGCTATTTAGGACCAATTTAACAAGACTGTAATAGGATATTAGTGGTGTAGCACGTAACCGCAGCTATTGACCCCTTTGAGCTTTCTGTGTATTGATGGAGCCCGCTGCTCGCTGGCGGAGATCTACCTGTACCAGGTACAGTAGCAGTCGCTAACTATCGGGCTGTTACAGAAGGCCCCAGGCATCGACGTGCTACCCGCCTCCTATCTCGGCGGGCGGGTCCGAGCCCAGCCAGCGGGTGCCCACCGCGATTGCTCTCCTCCCCCTCTCCAGGCCGGGCTCTTGCCTGTTGCACGAGAGTTCGATCTTCGCTCAAACTCCCACTTCGCCCGTCTCCATCCTGATGCCTTCAAGCTACTGTAGGCACGCTGCAATCCACCCACCATTTATCCGTGTCAACTTATTCCTTGGTCTCTCGTCCCGCTTTTTTCTGAAAAAGTCTTGTTCGTGTCGTGGGATAGGGCGCGGAATCGACGGGCGAAGCGTGTCCTACAGTCCCCCTTGAGGGCCCTAAGAAGCTTTTTCGTTCACCAAATGTCCCGCCCCCCCTGAAAGACACCCCGAGGGAAGCTGCAGTGCGCTACTGCGAGGTGAGTGTGGGTAAAGGGCAGGGAGGTGATGCTAAGCTGGGCATGCGTGGGCTTCGGCGGCACTAGAGGAGGGCAGCGGCCGCTATCCTGGAAGAGGAGAGGACGGTGTTATCTTCCCCCGGCTGTAACATCGTCGAAGTGAGTGGTCGCCCCGTACATGTGTCTATCGTACGCAGATGCTCGGCAGCTCTTCTTCATCGCGGTTCGATCTTAGGTAGGGGCCGAGGTATCACTGCATGCCATCCCCCGCAAAAGCTGGCATGTTTACTCCTCACTCTTTCCTCTCTCTCCCCCCCTCCCCCCCCTTTTCCGACGGCTTGCAAAGCCGACGGGGCGGGTGCCTTCTTTCCCTCCTTACGGAGCCCAACTAGTTCTTACGGCCCCATAGACCAGTGTGCCCGTTGTGCCCGTTAGCCGTTAGTACGGAGAACTAACGTCGCGCTTCCGGAGCTGACGACAAGAGAGTGTCTGTCCCGACGTCGCGGTGCTAACGGGTAGCTTAAACAGATGTCCCCTCAACCAGCCAATCAGATCGCCGAGCTACGGCCGCGGGATCCTAGGAAACGAACGCGAAGCGAACGGCGCGGTCGCTGTCGCAAGGGTCCTCCTGTCTCCCTCCCTCTTTGTCTCCGCGTCTCCAACAAATCACTCACTGAGCCTCCCGGTCGTATCCCAAGTTCCCGGGCGGGCCTGGCCCTGTCGCCCCTGGCAAAGAGGAAGCACGTTGTGTGTGCGTGTGCGTGGTGCGCCACAAGATGGGCTAATTTCGCTATCGCTCCTTCGTCGAGATGGCCGTAACCCAGATTGTTAGGTGCGTGGGTGGCATCCCGTCCGTTGATCATCACCTTCTTTTGGCGAGATGCAAGACACGATGAAAGCTGTCCGAGACGCCCCATCCGCACACCCCCTTCTGGCCTCCAGGCCCTCCCTCCTCAGCGTCGCCAGCAGCGGACTGTGAGACGTACGTGGCTATGTCCGGTCTGCCATGCCCCAACGAAGCGGAATCCAAGTCCGTCCTCACCGGCCAGCTATCCCAAGAAAAGATGGAGGTCGGGCTGCAGGACCCGAATCTAGGGATTTGGGTTCAACAGGGCAGACGACGGCCCCGACGAGAGGCCAGGATGGAGGGAGGGACCCACACCACGCGTCCGCACCACGCATCCTAATGCAACCCCCAAGCGGAAGTAAGGGATGCTACCTTCGTACCTCCTTGGAGGTTGCCCATCTGAAGTTTCTTTTTCCTCCTATTCGGTCCCTCTTCCTTCCAACTGTATACGAAGGTACGGAGTACAGCGCGGGAGTTCGAAGGGGAGAGATTGGGGGGCCATGGCGATGGCTGGAACCGCCTGCGCTGCTTTCTTCTTTCTCTCCCTGCCGCCTCCCTCCCAACGTCATCATCCCACGGGGCGGGACAGGTCGGAGAAACCAGGGAGGTGGGCGGCAAGGCCAGCATCGTCTCCTCGCGGCATTAGCGCACAGACGGCGTGTCTGGAATTAATTACTGCAAGAAAAAGAAAAGGAAGAAAAAAAGCCCGGAGACCCCCATGAAATGGCGAGATGGGAGTTCGCCGGTGGCTGGGGTCGGATGGTCGCTAATTACGTGTGCCCAGTACAGGTATACAGATACCTATACCTAACCAGATTCCAAACCCCGTTCGTCCATGCCGTCGTTGTTTCTCCTTGGCATATGATCGCCGCTGAGCCTCTTGAGAACGGTTAGCTGGCCCGTTTCGCGGGAGAGGCAGGAGAGCGAGCGAGGCATCGCTGGGAAGGGCCGTTAGCCTGTCTGCTTCCTCCACCACCCAGTTCGCCTTCGTACAGCACCGGCCGGCCGGACTTCTCCTCAGAATGCTCGCTCGCCCGCCCTGCCTAACCTCTGGGCGGCGGTGGCTTTCCCCACACGGCGCAGGATGAGGTCTTCCATTGGGTCGCGGAATGGGGCCCGTCGTCGCGGCCGTGTCTCTTCTGCAGTTGCAAAGAGGTGTGGTGGGGGCTGCCAGGCACGCTCGTCACTTTCCATTGATTGGCCAATGGCCACGCCGTCCCGTGTCCTGGAAAGCTTTCTGCGGCCTGCAGCTGTGGCCCTTTTTGGCCCCTTTCCGCATTCAGCCCTAGTGCAGGTGTCCCAGCTCGCGCAGAGGCAGCAGCCACGGCAGCCCGATTCGGTGATCGACACCCCTGTTGCCCTTTCTGGGAGCCACCCTGCAGACCGAGTGAATCCTGACGCCTCAACTCGAAGTTGGGCCGAGAAGGGGGATGCACCCTCAGGCACCTCCCCGGACGGACTGCTACGCGGGACAGCGTCGTCGAGAGAAATAGCTGCCGAGCTTACGCTCGTCAACCGGAGATCGGGACTGCGCTGTCACGTTGTTTTGCGCTCGCGTAGGTGTAGTATCTTGGAAGCGGCCCGAATCCCACAAAGTAAGTTGTTCCAACCACCGGCGAAGTGCTGTTAGCTGGAGCCTCCTCAGTACCCTTTCTCTAGCTGCTCCGCACGGAGCACATACAACCTGCCGTACCGAGTCTAGCTACGGAGTAAGGTAATCACGACCAAGGCCTAGGCAACGCGCCTTCGATCGAACGGAGATTTCCCCCGGATCCAAATAAGAAGAATCCGACGATGGTCAGGCAGATCCGACCGAGACCAAGGCCGGCCCCGCAAAACACCTACATAGGTACTACGTATAGTATGTATGTACTATGATGAAACCGACTACACGTCCGCCATGGTGCAGGTCGTTTCTGTTTCTGCTTCTGCCTCCGGGGCAGGTAGTATCGCTATCGACGAACCGGCCAGCGATAGCATATGGACGCTGGGAGGGTTTGCTTGTCGGACCGCTGCTACCGTCACCGCTGCCAGGTGAAACGAGACCGATGTCAGTCGGGCAGACTGACGGGCCACAAGCCGCCGACGCGTCAAACCAATCCCAGATGATGCAACGATGCTTGCGCTCGGCTGCTGCGGCATGCTTTCTCGACAGCTTTTCGCCCGCCGCCGTGCATATCCTGCTGCGCGGGACCGAGCAGTCTGGCGAGGGCCGTCGACGTTATCATGTCCCGTCCAAGTGCCCACGCCACCGGAACGAGAGAGGAGACGGCACACGACGGGGCAAGGAAACAGGCTCCCCTCCATGTACAAGTAAAAGAGGCAGCGATAAGGAGAGAGCGGCTGAAGACTCGGGATGTACAGCTATGCGCGCCGCCTATAGTATTGCATGCACACGGATGTGAGCACGTCGCGCCATTGGGCCGTAGTGACGGACGGCGACGGCTCCTTGGTATTTCACGGATTCGTACTGAGTAGGTCGTCGTTTCGCATCTGCACGGACCCGCCTCCTCCACCCCTCACCCCTCCTTGAGCTGCATTCTCTTTCGGCGGGGCCGGGCCTCCTGGGAGGTAGAAGTCACGATACTCGGGACTCCTCAGTTACCTTTGGCAGGGTGGCACAGCGGCAAGCAGAAGTCATAGACAAGCGGTGAGTCTACGAGAGATCCACAGATCCTAGGTACCTTTCTTTCCCACCGAGGAGAAGACCGACCGAGCCTAAGCATACGTCTGCCTCCGTTTCCACGGTCGCTCCGCCGTACGAGAAACAACGCCGCCTCCTCCCCTCCGTGGAGAACTCCTTGCAGGTCTCCATAGGGAAAGGGGAAGAAAGAAGAAGAAAAAAAGGACACCGTTCGTTGATTGGCCCGTCCGGGGCTCACCGGGTGGATAAAACACGATTCTGGTTGGTGGCGCTGCCTAGGCCGGCTGCAGGCAGTCATCTTTTCTTCCCACGAGGCAGGAACACAGGGCAGCGGAGGAGGAATGAGAACGAAACTGGGAAAAGTCCTGCCCAGGTGCCTCGAGGACTTTTCTGCTTGTGCGTTGCGGTCCCGCGCTGCATGTTGCGGTACAGAAGTCTGAGAGCCCAGACGAATAGGGCCCGAAATGGACTCTGCTCCTCCCGCCGGTTTCCCCTTCCAGCCGTTTCGTTCCTCCCCGAGTTCCTATCTTGGCTTTGGCAGTACGCGCGAAGTCTGGTTACTGGCTACCGGTATGCTCCGTACGGGAACGCATCCGTCCATGGCACATACGCACTCCCGTGTCCTATCGTGCTGGAACAGAACTTGTTTTCTTTACGTACATACATATAGCGCGCCACCCCGCCTGTGGATTCGCGGTCCATCCGCAGTCCAGTCGGTCCCGTCCCGTCTGGACGGGGCGCGGTGCTCAGGAGTACCTAAGGTCCTTGACACGGCTCGGTGGGAACCGGCCGGGCAGGTTTTCGGACGGCGCCCCCAGTCGGCGAAAGAAACAAAGGAAAAGAAAAGTTGAGAGATGAGGGGCGAAGAGAAAGAGATCGAGAGACTGCTGACCGAGTCGATAGTAGCAGATTATATGCCTCAGGACAGCTACCGCGGTCATGCAGTCATGCAAGTCCTGCAATCGGCAGGAGGCCGGCGGATACTCTGTATCTGGACAGTCACCTGGTAGCTCTTTACCGTAGGTACCTCCTAACTCGCCTAAGTTGATGTCCGCATGTGGTAATGACCTCTCATCTTAGTTGTGAGGAGGGTGCTGAACGCAAATACTGCTGGAGTGTATTGGCGGGGTAGGATCTCCCACCACCAGGCGATAGAAGTTCCCCTCCCCCGCCTTCGACAAACGAAATAGACGGTAACCTGGCCTCGCCGACGCTTCCCGTCGTCACGATCTACGGAGAATTGTTATCGACGTAGTGTATGTACGTGAAGCGAGATCCGATCGCCTGCTAACGCACATTCGTCGTAGCGTACGAGGCACCGTCGTGGGATCGCTGACGATGCGAGAACGCATTTATCATGCCGGAGAAGCTACCAACCTAGGTAGCCATCGCGCTCGAGCACGGTGACCATCTCTCTCTTCGCGCAGAAAGAAAAAACTTTTTCGCTTTTCCCTTCCTACGTGTCTCCAGCTCGTTCGCCCTCCCTTTCCTGCTCGGCGGAGCCCCAGCCCGCGCCCGCTGCCGCTCGGACGTCGTTCGTCCCCTTCCGACCTAGTCCGACCTCTTCCGACCACATCCAACCAAGTCCGGTCGCACCAGCCGCGTCGCCCCAGGGCAGGACGTCGAACTAAGGCGTATATAATACTACCTACGCGCGAACGGTCGTGGAGATGGGGACGTAAAGAGAAGGGAAAGATAGAGAAAAAAAGAGGGAGGAAGAGAGAGGAAGAGAGTAAGAGGCGGGGAGGGAGGCAGGGGGACGAGGCAGAACCCCATCTCAACCAAAGGCTGTGTAAGTCGGGGCCGCGAGCTGAGTGGCTGCCCTGGCTGCCCTGGCTGCCCTGGTTTCGTAAATAATGTCTGACACATCGCCTATAATACCAAAGCCCGCCTCCTCCCCTTGGTCACTGCTACTCACCTACCTTAGTCCCTTAGTGCTTGGCCTTAGTTGTCGCAGCTACCTACCTAGGTAGGTACGGTTGAGCAGCCTTGCTCCCCGCTTATCTACCGACGTGAGTCCAAGCTTCGTTGGGTGAATACGAACTACTACGGGACAACCAGTGAAAAAAATAAAAATAAAAAAAAATAAAAGGCACGCACGCTGTGGAGGCGGAGACTGGCGGAGACGAAACAGAAACGGACAGACACACAAACAACCGACCACTCCCGTCGTGGAACTGGACCGACCAGTCATCTTCCTTCTCCGGGTCGTCCCGCCTCTTCTTCCCGCCCGTGCGCGCCTCACCGGAAGACCACCGGTCAGGCTGGCCTACATATCTGCTAGCAGTAGCTTCCTTTGGCCTCTCGTCTCTCTCCTGCTCGGCACTTCTGAGCACGTCATGCCCGCCCAGCCTCCCCCCTTCTCCGCGACCCCGTTTTATTAGCACCCGAGACATGGCTGGCGCTGTTCCGGCTGAGGCTGAGGCCGAAGCCGCCTAGATAGCTCCTAAGCCTTTTGGCTTTTTCGGAGGGAGGGGGGGTTGGTTTTTTTTTGCTCCTCTCGCTATCTCGGCAGAGCACCGATCGCAACTTCACGGCAACTACGGTACCTAACGGCAGCACGGCAGGCTATCTGATTCCAACTCCGCACTTAGGAGGTAGTTACTTACTAGTTTCGCGCTAGTAACCTCTTTCTCTTTTCTGTATTTTGGTTTTGGGGGGGGGGGGTTGGTTGATTCCGACACGCGTAATCTGCTATCCGCATCACCCGCATGTAATAGCTCACATTTTACATCGCCCTTGCCCCCCTTTAACCCTTGTTTCGAGATCAAGATGAGATGTTCTGTACGCTGCCAGTGGCTTGCTGCTTACTCCAAATAAGGACGGGAGGTAAACACGTCCTCGAGTCAATTCATAGGCTAGCCAGGTACCGTATGTAAGGTAGTAGGTAAGGAACAGGTAGGTAGCTCCCGTCCGCACGGACACTCAGTGATGAGCTGGTGGCTAGGTAGTTGGGGGCTGGAACGGACTGGGCTGGGCTGGGCTCGATACACCCGAGCCCCCTTGAGCCCCCCCTGAGACGATAGACACGTCGCGCAGTAAGGAGTAACGACCTGTCTAGACTTACTGGTTCGGGGAATAGAAAGCTACTCGCGGGGCGAATCCAGGTACGGAGGACGGAGCACGGAGAAGGGAGGATCTGCAGGGGAAGTTGGAGATACTCTTCCACAAACCTACCGACGCGGTCCAGCTGTGCTAGAGGCCTGTCTCTCAGAGCCCGTCGCGTCTCCCGTCCCTCCTTCCCTCCCCCTACGCGTCCTGCATACCTACCTCCATGCTGCTGTCCTCCGCCAGGACCTGCATATCCTTCCATTTCGGCGTACATATGCACATCTCGGGCACTGGCTGTGCTGGCCGCCTCCGAGCCAGGCCGCTCCAAAGGCTGGTCGGGACGTGCGGGAAGGGGGGGCGGACACGGACGCGGACACGTACGGGGGAGGGCGGTGGGGGGAAGAAATTGTCCGTACCGCTATTCTGCTTCTTTCGTTTTCCTCTTTCCTTCCCATTACCGTTTCTTACTATATTGCATAAACGCACGTACATACCCCGTATAGTATAGTATAGTAGGTAGATAGAGGTGGTAAACAATCTACGGTGTTTTTCATGCATCGCCGATCACCTCCTTCTTGTGGGCGTTCTGTAGGATACAGGAGGCGGCCGGCGATCGGATGGCCCTCCTAAGCACGCAGTTCCACGCACACCCCTAATTGTTCCGTTTGAAGATGGTTTGAATTTATGAGTTTCCCCTTATCCTAGGTAGCTTCTTGCTCTATACATAACATACCGTAGTTTGAAGCTGATGCGGCCCGAGCTATGGCGCTCGCCTTTTCGAGAAAGGGGAAAGGAGGGCTTTTGTAGAGCATCAGTGGCGTCAGTCCGAGGGTCCCTATAGGTACGGGCAGATAACATGCAGGTAATGCGCACGCATCTCAGGTATCTGAGCAATATGTCAGTCCCTGCCTGCTTCGGCTCGAGACCGGCCGGCCGACCTAAGGAAGTGTTACACACGTATCTGCGAAGGTGTCGCCGCATGGCAACCGCCCCGGCGTACCAAGTGTATAGATTTCCGGAAACTAACACACCCCTAGGTATCTTAGGCCAACGCGACATTATGAAGGTCTATAGAATCGTTGCTAGTATGACCAGCTAATGTTGGCTATAGAGCTATCTATCTTCATCAGGTTTACTCCGTACAGTGCTACCTAGAATGTCAGCAGCAGGAGGAAGGGACTCGCCACCAGCCCGGCCCCGGCCAAATATGCGACCACTTGCCGACAGCCTGCCACGGGCAGGCACAGCCCCTCCGCCGCATGCCTCTCACGTTCCGAAAAGAGAGGAGGGGGGCTGCATATACATACCCTAACTACCTACGGACAGACATTGCGGAGCGACGGGACCGCCGGGAAGGGAGCGCGTGCAGCTTCAAAGCGCATTCCTTAATTGTGAGGGAGAGGTTCTCGAATCCTCTTCTTCCCAAGGCACCCCCCTTCGGTGACATCCCTCGAGAAGTTTTCGAAATTACCCACGGTTCCTGTATTCTTCCACACCGGAAACGGAAGGGGAGAACTCGGGCCTTTCTCAGCCACGTATCTACGTATCTACAATAGACTACAAGTTTCAAGGGCTGTCTCGGTAGCGCGGAAGTGATGCTAAGATAAGAAAGCGGAGGGACATTGTGGTGCCGTCCTCTATCGAGAGCGGGAGAGGCCGGGGAACAGAGAGGGGAGTTACGGTTGGGAAGTAATGAACGGTATAGGAAAGAATGACGGCGGTGTTAACCCGCTCCCTAGAGAGAAAATGTCGACTCCGGTCGGTTGGCTACCTGACGTATGCCCTTCTCAACGAGGGATGTGGGATGGACAGCAGGCACGCTCGTACGCAATCCATCCACCTAGTTACATGCGAGGGCCGTATGGTGCAATGACAAAGAGGAAAGAAAAAGTAGCGACGGGTGGGTATATGTGCTATTTGACCTGAGAGAAAAGGGGGGGGGAGACAAATTGAGAGATTGCGAACGAGCCACCGAGGGGCCTCCGTGAACGCAGGTAGGGCAAGACTAAACAGGTGACGGCGACAAATCCTCCCCTCATCATGATGTGACTCCTTCGTTCTTCTCTCTCCCTCTCTTCTCCTTTTATTCACTGCCCCATTGGGGGCTTCCCCGTATCCACAATCTAGAGATGTTGGGCCTCTCTCTGCATTCCATGTGCACCTGCCCGCATCCGCGCCTGCAGCTGCATCCGTTCCGCATCCGTTCCACATCCGTGCCCGCATCTGCACCTGCATCAATCTGCATCTTGAACGGAGTGCAGCTAACCGGTCGGCTAGTAGCTAGCTGGTTGGATCAAGCACTTGAACCAACGGAGGTATCGAAGAGACGAGTGAAAAGGAAAGAGGAGCGAGTTAGCGCGGGGAAAGATGCTCAGGAGGAGATGCTCAGAAGCTATTTTTCAGGCCCGCCGCCAGGCAGCCGGGCCCTCTTCCGCAGCAGTCTGTCGGTGAATACACGTGTCGATCCTCACTGAAGCCGTTGGGTGCTCCTGGATTCTATTCCGGCCCCACACGGCCGCCCTCTGCGAAGCCGACGAGAGACCGATGCTGCTGTCCGACCAGATCGCCGTTCGCACGGGAGGTGGAGCGGAAATCGGGCTCCGGTCCAGGATTCCCGCCGGCTTGGTCGGGGTAGTGTAGGGCGTAGCAGTCGTGATACTCTCCTCGTTAGGCGCCTCGTGTGGGCCGGGGCGCTGGACGTTGTAGAGGGACAATTCTGTGGACGCACCAACTTCTTCGTTGTGATCCCTGTTGCCGTTCGAAAACATCTTGTTGGGAAGGTTCGAGAGCGACGAGAAGCGGGGGATCGTGAACGCGAACGAAGGAAGCTTGGGAGGCGCCGTCCAGTTGAATCCCGGGTTGAGAATCGTCGCTCGACGGGGCGGCGTAATAGGAGTGTACTCAGCCGGTGCGGGTGCCTGCGAAGACTCGCCGACGGTGGCCTCGTCGCTCAGACGGGAGATGTCGTGGGCCGCCGGGCCGAACAGTTCCTTTCGGGATTCGCTGCTGGGATGGTTGCCAAAGGCCATTCCATTAGTTCTCTATTTCTCTCCCCCAGGAATGCCGAAGGGACTGCTCCGAGTTGTGGAGGGGAGAAGCGGGGCGTATGCTGCGTCTTCCTTACCTGTCGGACGCCGTATTCTGGGTCTGCCTCCAGGACGAGGTCTGAGTGCCAAAGCTCGGCGGGTTGCTGCTCTTGTTGCTGTTGCGAGGCCGATCCGGATCGTATTCCTGCTGGAGTCTCGGGAAGAGCTTTGCCAGTCCGACCGCCAATAGATAGCGCCGATAGGAGTTCATAGCGTCCTTGGACGTCCCGAAGAAGACGATGATCAGGAAGGCGGTGATGACCGGGATCCAGTTCATGTTCATCTCCGCGAAGCCGACGTCGGCGTACCGCAGCTTAATGATGAAGTCCCAGGGCGGGCTGGCATTGTAGTGCATCTGGTAGAAGTTGTACGGCTTCGTCCACGGCCAACCTAGCATGATGTTGAAGCCCAGGAAGAGGAACTCGACGGGCGCGTACGGAAGGAGGATGCACATGGACATCAGGTAGAGCTTTCTCTTAGCCCGCTGGCTACGTGAAGCCGCTGTGCTATTTCCAGTGTTCAACATCTCGCGCGTCGCCGCTCGCACTTCTCGAAACCGTATGTACGTCTGGACTGCAATAACGGGGGAAAGGAACTGTCAGTATCGGGAGGGAAGAGGGGGGGAACGGGCCGGTAGGGAATGTCCTTACAGGCATGGAAGCAGGCAGCCGCAGTGAAGATGGGCGAGGGGATGATAAAGAAGATGAGGTAGATGACGTTGCCGTCGTAGGACTTGCCGCACCCGCTAACCGGCATGAGGGTGTAGCGCTGCGCCTGGACGAGGATGGTGAAGGCAACCTGGATGACCGGCACGGGGAAGATGATGAGCGCCTGGACGAGGACGCGGTTCCTCCGCTCTGTGGCCGAGAGATCGGTGACGCGCAAGAGGCCGACCTGCTTGGAGAGGCGACGCATGATGGCGCAGACGCTAGCGCTGTAGACGGTAGTCATGGCGAACTGGCAGTACGTCTGGAGGTCGCACCAGCCGTAGCCCAACCACCAGCTCGCGGGGTCGCCGCTGTGCCAGATGATCGCGTTCACAAGGACGAAGAAGACCAGGATCCAGTTAGTAGCTACGAAGACGCAGGCGGCGAACTCTCCGTGCTTCCAGAGGAGACGGAAGGGCACCCACGTCGCCAGCAGCGCGATGGGGCAGAGGATAAGCCGGAAGACGAGGTTGACGACCAGACTCGGGTCGTACGGGACCTGCTGGTCCTGGCTGATGTCGTCCTGGCCATGGGAGGCGGTGATGAAGGAGAACAACGACATGTTGGGATGCTGCAACTCTCGGAGGAG
Organism: Barbatosphaeria neglecta; assembly: GCA_022813145.1. Taxonomy (NCBI): domain Eukaryota; kingdom Fungi; phylum Ascomycota; class Sordariomycetes; order Barbatosphaeriales; family Barbatosphaeriaceae; genus Barbatosphaeria; species Barbatosphaeria neglecta. Next base: position 35,074 of record JAKLNC010000204.1, on the reverse strand, counting down.
ACCTCCTGTCCGGCGGGTATCTTGCTGGCCCTGCGCAGGAGCTGGCCTAGAGCCGGGGCGCCAGACGTCGAAAGCCCGGCCAATAAAGAAGGAGAAAGGAAGGGCTATGAAGAAGGGGGATAGACGGAAGGAAAACAGTCCCTGGACTGCGAAGGGGGAGAAGTAAAGGGGGCAACTCGTACCAGGCGAGCCTTGAAAGTTATCCACAGGGCCGTGTTGCTGCAGAAGCCAGCGAGAAGAGATCTTGGTCTCGTCGGGAGCCGTGGGCGTGCGAAGAACGAGAGACAGGAAGAGAGGGAAGACTTCCTCCTCTGCAATAAGAAGGGGGGCCCGCCGATCCCAAGCCATCTTATTGCTTATTGAGGGAGCGCCCCAATAAGCATGGCGGCGGACACGGGGCCAGCAACGGCGCCAAAGAGTGAATAGAGTTCTCAATAGACAATAAAGAAAGTGGCAGGCGGGGAGCGCAGAGAGCGGGGCGAGGCCGACCGCTCCCGGCCTCTGTTTAGGAGAGGCTATTCAGAGCTCTATTGAGACCCAAATCGGGTAAGGCGCCGGTGTTTTGAGGGATGGGGCCCCCTTCACTTCCCACGCTCTCCAGGCTGCTGCCGCTGGGCCACGCGCAGCCAGAATTAGCACCCACGCCCTTGGGAACCCGGAAAATGGAGCGTCGCTTCTTGGCCGGTCGAGCAGCGATTTTCTGGTGGCGCAAAGGGGGTCGCAGCTGGACGGATGTGAGAGAGGTCCGGCCTGAGTTGGAAGCTGAGTTTGCCAGGCACCCATCCTCCGTCTCTGTCCTCTATTTTTTTTTTTTTTTGCACTGGTCGGTTCTGTTCGGTTTTCCAAGCATGACGTAATGCGCATGGCAGCGCAGCCGCTACTGCATGGCGCCCAGAAGAGAGTGTTTGCCATGCTTGCTTCCATCGCAGGTCGATATACGCTGCATGTTTATTGTCAAACAATAGCGAATAACACCGGCACCATCAATAACGGTTCTGCGGCCCCGATCCCGCCACGGCTGGGGGTGGGCCAAGCAGTTCAAGCCACAGCTCGCTAAAGCCACACATATGATATGCACCCGCGTTGACTGCACCTGTCCGTGCTACAATTTTGCGAGTGGGACCCCTAATTAAATTGACTTTGGCGGAGACGCGACAGCTGTCACAGCGCGACGTATGGATCCGTACATCTGAACGGGAGACCCCCTCCCTTCGCACACACGGATTGTCAGTTTTCAACCTCCAGCTTGCGCCAACCAAACCACGTCGTAGTCGCTGCCAGTTTTTGTCTCGCCTGCTCTGCCATTTATCGCCTCCCCTCGGTTGACATCTTCGGACAAAAAAAAGAAAAATCCGCAAGCGAAAAAAAAAGGAGACGAGAAAGCAAGAATGGCTTCGTTCCTGATGCGCCGCAGCGCCACCACCACGGCCACCCTCGTCGGCCGCCGGGCCTTCAGCACCACGCCGTCCCGCGCCGTCGCCCGCATCAGCATCATCGGCCACCTCGCCGACACGCCGGAGCTGCAGGCCACCAGCACAGGGCACGAGGTGCTCAAGTACGCTGTCGCCAGCAACAGCGGGCCCAGGGACAACCGGCACACCAGCTGGTTCCGCGTGGCCAGCTTCGTCCCCGAGGGCCCCCAGCGGGACTTTCTGAGGAGCTTGCCCAAAGGGTGCGTTTGTTTTTACCGCATCGGTGGTATAGATATAGCTTTGGAGAGCGGGCGTGAAATGGCATCCAACTAATTTGTGGGCGGCAAACAGGACCATGGTCCTCGTAGAGGGCGACGCGACCATGGGCACGTACCAGGACGCCGACGGCAAGACGCGGAGCTCGCTGAGCATTGTGCAGCGTATGTCTCGCCTTTTCCATTTAATCAATTAATCATCAACTCCCCTAAGACTTCTTCACATCTGCTGACGTTGGATCGCTCTGCTACCTACGTAGGCAACCTTGAGGTCCTCAGGCGTCCGCAAGCGGCCGAGCAACCGGGCGAGGAGGAGTAGGTAGGAATGCATCGGTAGTCGACGATTTATGTACTGCACGTAACGGAACCGGACGGACCAATGGACGGATGGATGGATGGATGGGTTGGGTTGGGTATGTTGATGTGTTACTGGATTTGCTGGGTTTGTCTCCTCGTATCTGGTGCGGTGTAACGCCTCTCTTATTTGTTCCCTCCACTGCACCTCAAATCTCCTCTCTTCTCTCCCAGGTGCACCAGACGACTTGTGGCCGCCTAGTTTGGACACTTGTGTAAGCTTATTTATTCCCTTGGCACGCTCGTTTGGAACATGATACCATGTTTTTGCAACTGGGCGGTTTGGCAGGGCCTTCGCTTGCTATGGTAATATATATGTGGTTGCCCTCTCTGTCCACGTCTCTCCCACAGCTCACTCAACGGGAGATAGAAATTGGCTAATGCTCCTTAGAAGCCGAAGGAGATGGCAAGGTGCCAATGGGAGGGGGCGGCTGGCTTCTCACGCGATGTTACATGAGTCCATGCAGCCAAAGCCGGCAGCCACGCCCCCCTCCTCGCTCTGGTCGCCCTTGGTACGGAGAAGATAGCCGGCCTCCTCGTTGTGGATGACCTCGCCGGTGGCCTGGTTCCAGACGCACGTGCCGTAGATGCCCAGCTCGCAGATGACGCCTCCCTGCTCGACCTTGCCGTTGCGCAGGATCAGGTTGGTCACGGGCGGCGGTGTGATCAGCTCCATGAGAATGAAGGACTTCCAGTGCTCCTCCGGCACCGTCTTGAGGTGCTCGGGGATCTTACTCTTGTAGTAGTTGTTCCCACCGCCCTCCCTCTGCGGCTTCAGCACGTACTTCAGGCAGACTTCCGCGTCGCGCGCCCAGTTGCGCGCCTGCTGGCCCGCCTCGGAGTCGTCCAGCGGGTAGATCTGGGCGAAGGTCCGGCGGATCTGGGCTGACGCCTCCGAGCCGTCGGGGATGAACCGGCCGAGTTCGGAAGACGTCGCCTCCGCCTCCGCCTCCGTCTCCGTCTTAGTCTCCTTGGGCGCCGGCGTGGCGAGCACCTGCTGCACCTTCTTGGCGCCGGCGAGCTGTGTCAGCACGGTCGGGCACTTGATGGCGGCCGACCGCTCTATCTGGTACCGCGCCTCCCAGGCGGAAGCGTCGGGGTAGTCCGACGGGTCGTAGCCCGACCGCAGGTACACCACGGCGACCTCGAACGTCTTGGCCGGGTTGCTCGGCGGGTTGTATAGTAACTGCCGCCCCGGCGTGCTGGCGACGCTTGTCCGCTGGAGAATCTCCGCGAAGGGTAGGCGGAAGACGGGAGTCATAGGCGCGCCCGCTCTTACCTCGTACTCAAGGTGGCGCTGGTCGAAGACGTTTCGCTCGCCTCCTTGCACGAGAAAGAGGACGCAGAGGTCGTGACCAAGCTCCGAAGCCGGGTATGCTGCCAAGGCGGCTCGGATCCCTGTGGCAAGCCTCTTGGCGCTTGAATTCACAGGCAGAATATACCTGACATCCGGTCCCGCCTTTCTCAAGAGCGGATACTCGGTGGCCGCGAGGAACCTATAAGTGGCTAGTCAGCATCGAGTGAATACCTCAGGCCGTTTGGGCGGGCAAGCCGTATTTTTGGGGGTCGCCCTCGGCGTCTGGGCGGCGTACTGGTGAAGCGAAGAGGTTTGGGACGACAGTCCGCCGAAGGAAGAGGCGATGGTGTTGAACTCAACCTGCTTGATCTGCGGCGGCGCGTCCGGGCTGGTGGGATCCTGATGGACGAGATAGTCCGAGCGGAAGAGTCCGAGCGAGAGATTCTGTTGGCTATCAGGGGACATATCCGGAACCCGGCCGGGGGCGCAGGTGGCAGCAGAGCAAGAGGGGCATGCACACCTGAACATAGCCTTCCGCCTCGACCTTCAGATGGACGTTCCAGAGATTGTTTATAAATTCGTCTCCGCTGCCCACACTGCGGAGTCCGTGTCAGCGCCACAGTAATAATAATCGCCTCGGGGGTAGTGGCATCTTAGGTCAATGGGGATGAAAAAAAGGCGCGGGCAACCTACTCGGAGACAATGCGAGCCAGGAACTTACTATCCTGACTAATCTTGGCATAGAGCTCGTTGTATGCTTGCTGGACGGCCTTGGCTTCCTCGAAGCAGGAACGAGGGAATGGGCTGGGGAAGAGGGTCACCGGGGCGCTCGTGGCGAGGATGGCCAGCGGGTCGGACTCTGCAGAAATCACTGCTGGTGGTGGGCGGACGGTGAGGCCGTGCGCGATGCCCCAGTCCCTGATGACCTCGACGAGCCTCTCCCTCTCGAGGTTATCGAGACTCGGCGGGTATGACCCCTGGCTGAGGGCATTTTGAGGGGTTTGCGGGCTCATCCTGGGCCTGGTAAGAGACCGGCTGGCATCCACAGTGAGCGAAAGTGGCCAATAAGGACACCGGTTACAGGAACCTGGTCTAGGATGGAGGTCGGAATGGCGTGTAGAAACACGCGCTGTGGTACCCCGTGCCGTAAGTTGCCTCGAATTAGGTGTGCTGGGTTGGCGAGGCCGTGGAGGGGCAGGGAAGAGAAGTTGGTCGCGCTAAACGGGCTCGACTGAAACCGTAGTCGGGGATTGTCAAGCCGTAGACGGCCGGCGGAGACCAGGGCCGCTGCGCAAAACGAAAATCGAAGAAGGGCTGGCCTCACGCAAGACTTATGATTTGATCTAGCAAAAGGCGTCTGTTGTAAGAAGAATGGAGGGCCCCTTTGGGCCCCCTCCAAAATGCTGCAGCTGTTGCCCGTTCAGGGCCCATTTTTCCTAGGTGCGCCAATACTAGCACCTACCTCACAGGGCCCACTCAGTAGCTGCCTCATCCAACGTTGAAGGTGGGCGCTTGCTACCTATTCCTAACTTTCTTCATATTAATAATGCAAAGAGGCTTGCGCCTGGCCCTTCCTGCACCTCTTGACGGCCGGACGCCTAGCCTTCTCTGGGACGTATCGTCCGGTGTCGCTGATCTCGGGCTGTCTCCGTTCGGCTAACGTCGACGGGGGCCTCCATAGTCGACCCCACCGCCTGCCACTTGTATTGACGTATCAGCCATGAACCCCGCACACGCCTGCCTGCGCTGCCGCGTATGTCCCTCGGAGTGGAGGGCGTGGCGCGCGCCTACGGACGGGAGGCAGGTACTTATTGTCAAAGTAGAAGTAGGTACCCCATGCTTGGGAATCAGGCTCTGCCGTCAGGCTCTGCCACCAGGCTCTACCCCCTGGAACATCCATCAATGTCAAGCATGGCCCACATATGCGTCTCTTGACCCACTTATTTTAACTGCCTAGGCAGAACTGGAAGGCTTTCTGGCACTCATGCATCTCGGCGCTCCATCCTTTGTCTCATCAAATCTCCCAATCCGGCGTCGACCATCCTGGCCCTCCTCTCTGCCCTCTCTCTTGTCCCCCCTCTCGTTTCCACCCAGCCACACACATCTATAAGCTTTAATACCCGAGTGGGCAAGGCTCTTTTGTGCGACACCAACAAAGCTGGGCCTCTTTTACTCTTGTTTCAAACTCTCACGACACTGCCTAGAATGGTCTCCTGCCTCAGCCGACGTTGCAACAAGTACCTCTTCACCTGCACATCTCCTCGCATGGCCCGACCCTGATCTCAACTTCTCTGCAGTCGGCTGGCCATCCCTGGCTCGGCAGCCTAGCCAGGTTACTTGGCTCATCCGGCATCTGGGCTGTGCAGACCCTGGCCGATCCATATAGATGGAATATATGTCGCCACACCCCCCCTTGGAAGTGACAACGCCAAGTTCTCATGAGACTCTCCATCCCCCAACGCCTTTGATTCCTTGTCCATTTTTCCCAGGGCTTTCAAGCTGATTGTACAGCTTGCTATTACTTCCGCTTGTGTCACCGCAAATCGAGAGCTTTCTGATGGCCCCTGTCAATCGCATTGATTGCACCTCGAACTTGTTTGGAGGTTGCAGACATCGCCTCTGTGCCTGACAACCACGGATGGGCATGTGTAAGTCCCTCCTGTGCATCAAGCAGCTTTCTCTTCTCCAATTCTATTCTTCTCGGCCTTCTACCTGTGTCCCTTGTTCTAGGACTCGGCCACATCACAAGCGGCTGGCCCATTTCGCTCGGAAGGAGAGAGTAACCCCTAGAAGAGAGCCAGAAGGAGAGAGCCAGAAGAAGAGAGCTGGAAGAAGAGAGCACCTGCAACAAGCGTCCCTCCCCTCAAGGCGCTTCCAGGTGCTGTCCACATAAACACATGGGTCCAATCTTTCCAAATACAGACTTCTCTCACATTTCTCTCTCCCTCAAATTTTTTTCTCCAAGCTTTCTCCCACAACCTTCACTCCCCAGCTTTGCCCCCCCTCCTCCCATATACAACCTTGACTCTCCAACTCCAACCAGACTTCCCATCTATTGTTGGATCTCATCCCTAAAAGTTCGTATAATCTTCCCGTCAGACTTCTCTGGTCTTGTCTATTCTGATTGTCCAATCTGACTCAAGCTCTCTCTGACAGGAATCCGGCCCCCCCCAGGCTGAGGCACGTCTTGGGCTCAAGCATGGAGGGTGCCGAGGACGAGACGGACCCCTTCTTCTGGACGGTGGACCGTCTGATTACGGAACTATGCACACCACAGCGGTCCTGGAAGAACCCCGCCGCACGGAAGCTCCCGCCCGGGCCCGAGCTCGCCGCCGCACTACGCGATCATGGCGTGGAGGGCGTTGACCTTCTTACGTTCGGAGACCGGTTTGGGTTCGACCCGTTGTGCCGCGACCTGGGCGTCAAGAAGATCCCCCAGAAGGCCGCGCTGCACGACTGCATTCGATACTTGCAATTCCTGAGCCCTGCGTACCGGCTGTGGAAGCGCGAGCAGAACCGCCGGCTGCAGGTGGAGGACGCCTCTACGGAGAGTAATGTGACTGCCACCAAGTCCACCGCCACCGAGCCCGACATGCCTCTGCCCAGCGATTCGCCGTGGGGCCAACAGACTTCAGAACATGCGCCGCAGCGCGGCGCGAATACCATGGGTGGTACCGATAACCTGAATACTACGAATGCTACGACGCCTCTCCAGCCTCCGCACAACGGCGACGATCATTTTGGCACATCGGCACTCGGCGAAGACAACAGCATGGACATCGACGGGGTTGTCCCCCAGAAGAGGAAGGTTGCTCCTGTGCCTGTGACTGGTCCCGTCCAGAGGATGGCTAATTTCGTCAACGCCGTGGAGCAAGCACCTCCTGGCGAACTGCCGGCCCTCGACGCGGCAACGGTGAGCAGTCAACTAAGCGGAGACAACGTCTACCTCGGGCACGAGCCTTTGACGCAAGAGGAGATTTTGCCGTACGACAATTCCGGCCCCTTCGATGAAGGCGACGCGGACAGAGAGGACGTGGACGGAGCGGACGATAATTTTAGCTGGGTACACCCCAGCCGGGCCCCCCCCGGTCGCCGCGTGCAGGTCAAGCGGATTTTCACCTCCTACATCTACCGTCGCCCCAAATCGCCAAAGGTCAAGCTCGGCCGATCCAAGGGCTTTCGGCCCCAGGCCAACCGAGTTGCGGAGGACCGCGAGATTGTCCTCCCCGTCTTTGGAGAGTCGGACGACGAGGACGACGAGTCGAGCGAGAGCGACAGCTCGGAATCGGCGGCCGCAAAGCCGGGCCTGCCCGCCACAGAGGTGGAGGCCACCATCTCCGGCGCCATCGAGGCCATGGAGTCCGCGTGGACTCAGAAGAAGCTGCCCAAGCTGGAGAGGTCAGCGTACCGGATGTGGACGGAGGCGCAGCACAGCCATACGCGCATGCAGAAGAGCGCGGAGGCCTTGCGTAGGGCCAAGAACGTGGAGGCCCGCATCGCCCGCATCGTCCACGATGTGAAGGCTGACACGTGGGCGAGCGCCGCGGGCCTCAGGCGGCAGCTGGCGGTCCTTGAGCAGAGCGTCCAGGACCAGAAGACCGATTCGTGGGTGGCCCGCCTCCTAAGCTCGCCGTTCGAGCCGAGGCGACCGTCGGGGCATTTGGAGGCATTGCAGCCGAAGCTGCGAAAGAAGCCGAAGAAGGTCAAGGTGAGGGTGGAGGACGGCGACGAAGTCCTCACCAGCGGGTCGGAGGACGACGACGAGCTGGAGGACTTCGTCGTCGCCGATAACCGCACCAGCCCGGAGGCGGGCGCCGCGGAGTCGGGCCAGGCGGCCTCGACGACGAAGGACATAGAGTCCGCCACCGAGGCGGAGCAGTATCCTCTCGCCGGCAACGCTCTTGGCGACGACATCCCCTTCAGTCGTCCGCAGGAGATCGCCACTCGTGGTCTGCAGTACTGGGAGGGGCGGCGAGACGGCGCTCGCCTGCTCATAACCATACTGCATGGTTTCACGGCCGACTACCGGCGGAGCATTTTCCGGCTGGTATCACGGTGCACCGAACTACACGAGACCGAGGAGATGTGGGAGCGCTGCCTGGCCGTCCTGGCCAACCACCCTGCCGCCATCGACGAGCCGTCCGATGACGAACTCCATCTACAGCTCGCGTCGCTCTTCGACACATTCACCGCCTGCCGGGTAGCCGCCATCTCCGACGAGACCGCGCAGAGGATCGCAGAGTACCATGCCCGCTGGCCGGAGTTCTGCGGCCTCGTCGCGGAGGTGGGGCTGCACTTCATTGACGCGGATGCGGTGCGAGCCCGTACCGAGGACCCGGCGTCGCCACCGTCACTACCAGCCGCGGGCGACGGAGCCGAAGAGGAGGAAAACGAGAACAACGATGAGGACGATAAGGACGATGAGGACAACGAGGATAATGAGGACGATGAGAACGATAAGGATGCCGTGGAGGAGGTGCTGGCCAAGCGCGCGCGCAAGATCACCCGGGACACGGCGGCGCAGAACCTGCGAGACAACGACCGGGCGCGCCTGGAGGAGCAGGAAGAGCGGCGAAAGGCGCTGCGGCAGCAGCTGGCGCTCTCGGGCGACATCAGTGGCGACCGGTCGCGGCTGATCATCAACGAGACGAAGGAGGAGCACCAGGCCCTCATCTACATACACAAGGAGATCGCGCCGCTGATCAAGGAGCACCAGATCGACGGCGTGCGCTTCATGTGGAACCAGGTCGTGGTCGGCGGCAACGTCCGCCAGGGCTGTCTCCTCGCCCACAGCATGGGCCTCGGAAAAACGTTGCAGGTGATTACCTTGCTGGTTGCCATCGCCGAAGCCACGGCGTCGCCTGACCCGGCCGTCGCGTCCCAGATCCCCGCCGACCTGCGCGAGTCCAAGACGCTAATCCTCTGCCCCGCGGGCCTGATCGATAACTGGGACGACGAGCTGTCTCGCTGGACGCCCGACAGCATCCTCGGCGGGTTCTACAAGATCACCGCCAACGTCCAGGTCGGCAAGCGCACGCAGTACCTCCAGGAGTGGGCTGCCTGCGGCGGCGTCCTCCTCATCGGCTACCACCTATTCAAGCGCATGCTCGGGACCGGGGCGGAGGCCGAGGGGCTCCTGTGCCAGTCCCCCAACATCGTGGTGGCCGACGAGGCGCACATGCTGCGCAACGAGACGTCCAAGATACACACGGAGACGAGCAAGTTCCGCACGCACATCCGCATCGCCCTGACGGGGTCCCCGCTGGCCAACTCGGTCGACGAGTACCACTCGATGATCAACTGGGTCGCGCCCAACTATCTCGCCGACCGCAAGGAGTTCGAGGCCGTCTACTCCGCGCCCATCCGGAAGGGCCTCTGGCGCGACAGCGACCCCGCCGACAGGCGGTTGGCGTACAAGATGCTCAAGGTGCTCAAGGAGACGGTCGCGCCCAAGATCCATCGGCTGACCACCAAGTCGCTCCGGGACCTGACGCGGAAGACGGAGTTTATTCTGCGGCTCTCGCTGACCGACAAGCAGCTACAAGCGTACGACGCCTTCCTGCGCTGGGCGAAGAGACCGAAGGTACTGGATGAGATAAAATCGAACGTCCAGTTGTGGAACCTGATGTCTCAGATGAGCATCCTGCTCACGCACCCCAAAGCGCTGGCCAAGAAGCTGCTGCAGCTGAAGGCGGACCTGCTACAGGAGGACCTCGAGGAGGCGGAAGCAGAGGAGGCGGCAGTGGAGGCGCTAGCGTCGCGGTCTGCGAGCGCGCGGAAGAAGGTGAACAAGGCGGCCAAGGCAGCCGAGGCGGCGGCCGTCAAGCCGCACAGGAAGGGGGACGCGGTCACGTCGATCCCGCTGGACGTCATCGGCGAGATGCTCGCGTGTGTCAATGCTAGAGACATCGAAGACATCGAGCACTCGTCCAAGGTGGCCATCCTGTGCGGTATCCTCGACGAAGCCAAGAAGATAGGCGACAAGGTTCTGGTATTCTCCCAGGCTCTGGCCGCGCTGGATTACCTCGAAGAGGTATTTAAGAGACAGCAGCGCCGGTACTCTCGACTCGACGGGAGCACCAATATCGCCCACCGACAGGAGCTGATCAAGCAGTTCAACATGGGCCCCGACGAGGTCTATCTGATCTCCACCACGGCCGGCGGCGTCGGCCTCAACATCGTGGGCGCCAACCGCGTCGTCATCTTCGACTTCAAGTGGAACCCCATGCACGAGCAGCAGGCCATCGGCCGTGCCTATCGCATCGGCCAGCTCAAGGACGTGTTCGTGTACTGGCTGGTGGTCGGGACCACGTACGAGGATCCGCTGCTCCAGCAGGCCATCTTCAAGACCCAGCTGGCCTCGCGCGTCGTGGACCAGCAGAACCCGAAGGCTTTTGCCGAGATGAAACGTAACTACACCCGGTCTCCAGCCGTCATGGTGCCGAAGCTGGCCGCCATCGCCGCGTGCACCGGCCAGGACGACGTCCTAGACGCCGTCCTCAAGTCGAGCCAGGGCGCCGGTTGGATCTGCGACATCGAGACCACGGACTCGTACGAGGAAGAGGACGAAAACGCGGAAGCCCTGACAGCCGAGGACTTGGCTGAAGCCGAGCAAATGGTCCGCAGCAACCAGCTGCGGCAGCAGAACCTCGCCGAGTACGAGAGGCAGCGCGCATCCGGAATTGCCGTGCCTATGCCCCTGACTGGCCTCGCGCCTCCAAAGGAGGCCGTCGCTCGGCTGGCACCGCTTCCTGCGGCCTCGCCGCCGCCGCCGCCGCCGCCGCCTCCGCCGCGGATGTCTCCAACCACAGCTCGCCCTAGTGCCCCCCCCCGAGCGTCACATTCGCCGCCACCCACGGCTCGTCCGACGTCACCCTCAAATGCGACCTATGGTTCGGCCTTGCCCCGTGACCCCGCCAGTTCCGGCTTGCCGCCGGCTAAGAACCCGCCGTCGTCTGGCAAAGCCACGAGTAGCGGGCCCTATTCTCCGACGGATGGAGAGCCAGAGCTGGCCGCGCGCCGCGCTAACCGACCTAGGTTCGAGGAGACGTTGCTGGCGCGCGCATCAGATCTAGGCCTGCTAGATGAGTCGGTCCTCGGTAACCAGTCTTCAGAGACGCTTATTCGATCGATTGCGGGCGAGTTCGCCGCCGCGATGCAAGACATTCCTTGCCTTTGGACTAGCGAGGACGAAACGTGGGCGAATATCACTAGGTTGGCCGCCGGGGATGATAAGTTTATGAGGGGCATCATCCGACGTGCCATCACGCCGCGGCAGCTGCTCAGCGCGGGTGAACCCGACTGGGAGTCACTCATCGACAACTTAGACTTGTCCGCGACCGCGGCCCCAGCACTAGCCGAGCCCGAGCCCGAGCCCGAGGCCGGGCCCATGCCCACGCCGCTATGGCCGCGGCCGAACAAGCGACGCAAGCGCTCTGATGTATGAAGCCCCCCCCCCGCGCTCCCCACCCTTTTCACCTTTTCACTCTCGCCCACCACCCCTTTCTTCATTTTGCTTTCTGTAACCCCCCCCCCCCCAATCGAGGGCAAGGAGATACCCAATGCAGGGAGAATTGATGACGACAGTAACTACGGCGGTGGTGAGGAGATGATGGAACGATGGCATGGCGAAGATGTAGGAGTGATGGTGAAGATGTAGGTGATGGATGTTGGAGAAAGATGTAGGAGGGGTCGTTGTGCTGTGCTGCGATGCATTTTCTTCCGGTGTCGTATCCATGTTTTTGTTGGCCACTTTTTTTCCTCTCTTCTATCTCGTCTTCTCCTGTCTACGTGTCGGACTAACGAAAGCACCTAATGCTTTTCGAATAGCAGCATCCTCCTCGCGCCCGACACGTCGAGGCAAACGGCAAACCGCAGCAGCACCGTAACGCCAAGGAGGAGAAGGATGAGGCTGGCGTCACGACGCTGCAAGGCCTCATCAACGGTCGCAAGCGCAGGGCACGCCAACATAACTGGGCGCACCGGGCTGTCTTGCAGAACAAGCGGCAGCAGCAGCGCGAGCGCGAGGCGGCAGGTGGTAGCAGTAGTAGTGCGGGGGCCACAACGACGCCGAGGGCGGGCGACAGCTCCCAGAACCCCCTCGTCCTCGACTAGGCAGTCGAGTTGGACACGGACAAACCGGTACCGATGTCGATCCCGAGAATCCTGCCTCCGAGACCTACGCAAATTCGGTCTCTTCCTCTCTCTGCGATCGGTTCCCCGATCCCTGAACCCCCGATCTCGAAATCGAGCCTGCCGTCGTCCCCTCTTCTCCTATTTGTTTGGCTGAGTTCACGTTTCCTCCTTTATTTCTTCTCTTTTCTAATTCAGCTTCTCCGTGTTCTGATTTCTGTAGCCACATGTGTTTATTTTGCCCATTAGCAAGGCGTTGGACGGAGACGGAAGGTGGAGGGAAGCATGGAGAGGAGCGGCCATGTTGAATTCCGACGAGATACCCCCCTTTTTTTTCCCCTGAGGGGCTCTCGTCCCCTCGGGAAATTTCGATTTTCCGCATCTATTATGAATTAGGGGGTTGCGGATAGGATTGGTCTGGCCGGGAGTGCCTGTAATGTAGATATAGATCGCATCAAGGGTGGAAGGGACGGAGGTCTTCTCGGGGCCTGCTCGAAGGGAATGGAGCGGTGGACCTGGAGTTGTGGGCAACAAGGCACGTATGTACATAGGTGCAGATCCCTCCTATTCGAAGGGGATAGCGAGGAGTTCCGCGCCTGCGACTAAGAAGCAAGGTAGCCGGCACGGCCAGGGACGGCACAGCAGCCCCTGATACCCTGTTCCACGCCATCCGTCTATAAATCAAGTAAATCCTCAGTAGACTCTTGTAAGCGAAGCCGGCTTGTCCATTCTCGCTCTTTTTTGCTTTGTATCATACTGGGTTACCACGCCCTAAACCGTCGGCTGGCCACGCCGACCGGGATGGATGGGGTCTGATGGCAGCTTCTAGGGGCTGTCCGGAACGGCTGCAGTGCTGGCGTTGTGTATTTCCGCATACAGGTATGTGCCCAATCCGTACAGGCCGAAAAGAGCGGTCTCTTCCCTCGAAGTCCCCTCCGTTTCTCCCCCGTCCTTTTCTCGTGCATGCCATCCCGCGGCGGTGACGACTCCTATCCCCCCCCCAGCTGGCGGTCGCGAGGAGTGGCTGACGCTTATTCAGACTGATGCATCCTTCTCCGCGTCCCGTCTTAGGTGTGCCTGGGTACTACCCATCGGTACAAGTAGTGCTGGGAGCGTGACGGGATCCGCATGCACCGCGTGGAGGGCCATTCGCTGGCCGTACGAGTAGAAGCGGGTAGGACTGCATCTGGATCGGTGATCTGCAGCGAGGCACACGGGCTGGACGGCGGTGCGGAGCACTCCGTACAGAGACAGAAAGGGCGATCCGGCGTGTGTGGGCAGAGGGGCGGCAGGCGGCGGGGACCAATCAGCGGCGGCCTAATGGTAAACTGACGGCCAGTAATTGCGGGGCGGAAAAGTTGCCAACATTCCGGAACCCGAGACGTGCCGCTGGGTAGGGAAAAGTGCCACTGGCGGCCTACAGGCGACGGATTACAGTGACACGGGGTCTAGAAGGCGGGCGCGGCGGGCAAAGCAAAATCCTCAAATCCCGCCCGTTCGTTCGCCGTCTGTTTTTGGGCCCTCCGCGTCGGCTTCCTTCCGTCTGGGTTTAGGTGCCATGGTCTAGAGTCAACCCGACACCCGCCAGAGAGTGAGAAGAGGTAAAAAAAAAAAAGAGACGGAGAAAAAAATAAAATAAAAAGGGTCGCCCCCCTTGCAATTGACGCTTTGCCGATCTTTTTCTTTTCTTCTTCTACGAAGTCCCTAACCCCTTCCTCCACGTTCTCCCCTCCTTCCCCCGCTCGAGTTCCCATCGCCAATTGGCATCACCGATTGGCCTCACCAGTTGCTACTGCTACCGCCAGTTGCTGCTACCGCCAGTTGCTGCTGCTACCGCCAGTTGCTGCTGCTACCGCCAGTTGCTACTGCTACCGCCATTGCCACTGCCACTGCCACTGCCACTGCCGCTGCCGCTGCCATTGCCATTGCCACTGCGAGCACAAGCAACCATGGACGCCGTACTCCGCCAGTCCAAGGCCGTGTGCCCGTTCCTGAAGAAGGCGTCCCCGGCCACGCTGAGGTCGCTCTCGACGGTCACGCGGCCCAAGATGTCGCCCTGCGGCGGCACCATCTCTAAGCTGCAGCTGCTGGCGCACCGCTGCCCCGTGATGGGCACGGCGCTGGCGGTGCAGTCCGCCCGGGGCGGCCACGCCAGCGTGCCTGCGGCCGCCCTGTCGACCATCCGCGCCCACGGAAAGGCCGGCCGGGCCAGGCTGCACACCAGCCGCTCCCAGGAGGCCAGGGCCGTGGACGGTCCTGTGCTCAACGGCCGCGAGAAAGGTGAGTGCCCATCCGAGGGATGGAGTCGGAAAAAGAGGGAAAAAGAGCCAGGGTCGCTGACGGTTCTTCGCACGCAGGCCCGATTCCTGCCGGCCTGGCGGCGAGCCGGCCGGCCGCCGTGAGCCACCCCGCGGCTCCCGTGGCGGGGGTCAAGTTCGACTACGAGGCCTTCTACGGGGCCGAGCTGGACAAGAAGCACAAGGACAAGTCGTACCGCTACTTCAACAACATCAACCGGCTGGCCAAGGAATTCCCGCGCGCGCACATGGCCAGCAAGGACGACCATGTGACCGTGTGGTGCGCCAACGACTACCTGGGCATGGGCAGCCACCCGACGGTGCTGAAGGCCATGCACGAGACGCTGGACGAGTACGGCGCGGGCGCGGGCGGCACGCGCAACATCTCGGGCCACAACCGGCACGCCGTCGAGCTCGAGGCCAGCCTGGCCAAGCTGCACGCCAAGGAGGCCGCGCTGGTCTTCAGCTCGTGCTACGTGGCCAACGACGCCACGCTCGCGACCCTGGGCAGCAAGATGCCCGACTGCGTCTTCCTCTCCGACAGCCTGAACCACGCGTCCATGATCCAGGGCATCCGCCACTCGGGCACCAAGAAGCTCGTGTTCAAGCACAACGACGTGGCCGACCTGGAGGCCAAGCTGGCCTCGCTGCCGCTGCACGTGCCCAAGATCATCGCCTTCGAGTCGGTGTACAGCATGTGCGGCTCCGTCGCGCCCATCGAGGCCATCTGCGACCTGGCCGACAAGTACGGCGCGCTCACCTTCCTGGACGAGGTCCACGCCGTGGGCATGTACGGCCCGCACGGCGCCGGCGTGGCCGAGCACCTGGACTTCGAGGCGCACCGGCAGGGGCGGCCGCAGGGCACCGTCCTGGACCGCATAGACATCATCACGGCCACGCTGGGCAAGGCCTACGGCTGCGTGGGCGGCTACATCGCCGGCAGCGCCAAGCTGGTGGACATGATCCGGTCGCTGGCGCCGGGCTTCATCTTCACGACCACCCTGCCCCCCACGGTGATGGCGGGCGCGCGGGCGGCCATCGACTACCAGATGGACTACGGCGGCGACCGCCGGCTGCAGCAGCTGCACACGCGGGCGGTCAAGGAGGCCCTCACCGCGCGGGACATCCCCGTCATCCCCAACCCGTCGCACATCGTCCCCATCCTCGTCGGCAACGCGGAGCTGGCCAAGCGGGCCTCGGACATGCTGCTGCAGGAGCACCAGATCTACGTGCAGTCCATCAACTACCCCACCGTGCCCGTCGGCCAGGAGCGCCTGCGCGTCACCCCCACGCCCGGCCACACCAAGCAGTACCGCGACGAGCTCGTGCGGGCCCTGGACGCCATCTGGACCCAGCTCGGCATCAAGCGCACCTCGCAGTGGGCCGCCGAGGGCGGCTTCATCGGCGTCGGCGAGCCCGGTAAGGAGGCCGAGCCGCCGCTCTGGACCGACAAGCAGCTCGAGATCGAGCAGGCGGCCAAGGAGATCGAGGCCGCCGGCGAGCCGCGCCGGGGAGACTTTACGGAGACCCTCCTCGCGCGCGAGCTCGACGCCGCCGCCGCCGCGAGGAACGTGGGCACCGCGAGGGCCGCGCCGGCCGCCAGCGCCGCTGCTTAAGTCGCCTTCTGGCAACCGAACAGCTCTCTTTCGGCTACCGCTGCCGACACGTGAGGAGGCTCACCGGACCCGAAATAACGTTCTTTCTGAGCGGGCAGCGGTCGTACGGGAAGAGAGAGAAAGGGGAAAGACCGAAAAAAGGAGGGGAGAGGGAGGCGAACTCTTGTGGTCCCCCCCCCCCCCCCGAAACAAACAAACAAACAACCCCCCCCCTGCCCGTTTCCAACCCGCTTTGGATATTGGATATAGCTTTCACTTCTTCGATCTACAGTGTACCTTCATTGCGTATACGTACGATATTCGGGCAGAGCACTGCTGTTTTCTTCGCATACCTAAGCCAAGGAAGCATCGCGAGAGCCTGGTTATTCTGCACACAAAAAATCAAAACAACTTGATGTTTGGCGTCGCCTGTTGCGCGATCGCACGTACACACACCCGTACACAAAACTGACCGTCCTTACTTCCATATCCAAACGGTGATACCCTCAGAGACGTAAGAACGGAGGATCCGACGTAGGTGTCTTACACCGGCTCGTACGACAGCCCTGAAAGGCGCGTAAGTACGGATTGATTACGCGGTGCAGCCTCCAAGTAATCCGTACCAGCTGAGGCCGCCGAGGTACGTGAGTCAGCAGAATGGAGGATCCGGTCTGCAGGTGCGAGCCCTGCGGATTACAACCACCAAAGCCCCGCTTTTGCGAGACAGGGCGGCACGTGAGGTGCTCCAGGGCGAGAATTTCCGAGGAACGGTGCCTGGGGCGAGGCAAAAAAGCTCCGTGTCCGACGGAGCCGGAGTGCAGGAACGGACGAATTCGACACTGCGATGGCCGTGTAAGTGCGCGCGCATTTGTGATGCGCCCGGGCGCGACTGCGAACCCCGACCGATCCTTTTCCTTTTTCCTCTCTTCTCTTTTCTATTCTTCCTCTTATAAGTAAGAGGCAGGGACACATCCTCGTCCGCTGGGCCACTTGCCTCCATACCTATATATGGATGGGTACTGGTAAGCTGCAGCGGAATCAATCCTCTAACTCCTGTCATATCTCGGTACCTCATCCACAAGGCGGATAGCGCCGGAGAAAGAAAAGGGGCCAGCAAGATGATTCACGCCGATAAGAGCGTGAACAAAGGCCCGCGGGCCTGTTCGACCTGCGCCAAGGCCAAGAGCCGCTGCGTCCCGGGCCCGACTCCGGATATGTGCGAGCGGTAGGTCCGAATGTTTATTTACCCCTCGAGATGACAACACAAAGCTGACCTTCCCCCCCTCCTAGATGCCATCGCCTCGCCAAGCCGTGCGGCACGCAGTCGCCGGCGCCGGCGCGGAAGCGCAAGCAGCCCCGGCCCACGAGGGTGGCCGAGCTGGAGCGCCGGCTGGAAGACCTGACCTCGCGCCTGGACTCGGTCAGCCGGCACACGGTGCAGGGACTGGAGCCGCAGTCGCAGCCACAACAGCAACAGCAAACGACACCCCCGGCGGAGCTGAGCGATCGCGCCGGCAGTACGAACGATGGCTCCGTCGTCCATGGCCCTTGCCCGATCGGCGGGTCGGGATGGCTGCGCAACCGCCCGTTTGCGCACATCTTCCCGGACGAGCTGGGGGCGGCCAAGACGGGCATCTGTGTTTCTGCTTCTCCGAACGACTACGCCTTCTCTGGAGCGTCGGATCAGCCGCGACGCCATCAGCAGCAGCGCCGACAGCAGACGGGGCCGCCGTCCTCCGCGTCGGCATCGTCGGCAACTCCTGCCTCCTCTTCCTCTCCCGCCTACTCTCCTCCGTCCTCCACCGTACCACCCGTCGCCAGCATAGCCTCTCTCCTCCAGGCCCCTGCATCCGGTCCCCAAACCCAAGCCGGGTTCCTCCCTCGCCACCACCACCACCACCACCAGCAACAGCACCACCACCAGCAACAGCAGCAGCAGCCCCAAGACCTTCCCCCCTGGCCGCTCCCGGACGAAGCCGCCGACCTTCTCTCGGAATACCGTTCCATCACGGCGCCCCTGTTCCCCTTCGTCGTCGTCCCCCACCCCCTATCAGCCGACGCGCTGCGCGCCACGCGGCCCTTCTTGTGGAAGGCCGTCATGATACAGGCCTGCCGGCTCGACGGGCCGCGGCAGATCCGCTTGGGAAACGAGCTGCTGCGCGAGATCGCGGAGGCGGCGTTTACCAAACCCGCGCGGAGTTTGGACCTGCTCCAGGGGCTGGAGATTTTGATCGCCTGGTGTGTTCGTCTTTTCGTCCGAGGGTCCACAATACAGGGGCGAGACGCTGACAGCCCGCAGTTTCCACTTCAACATGAGCAGCTTCCAGGTGACCAACCTCCTCTACCTAGCGCGGTCTATCTGCGTGTCGCTAGGCTTCGACGACCTCCCAGCTGCCCGCCCGGCTAAGTCGCGGGGCGACATCAGCCCGGAGTATCTCGAGCAGGCGCGGGCGTACGCCGGCACGTACTACCTGGCCACGTTGTAGGTTTCTAGACGCTCTGCCTATCCTATTGCTGCGATGACATCGGCTAACCGGCTAACTGCTACTGCCTCTCCAGCGCCTTCACCACCAATAAGAAGCCGGACGCGCTGATGCCGTCGCCCTCCCTCGACGCCTGCTGCCAGGCGCTGAAGAGCAAGGGGGAGTACCCGACGGACGAGCTGCTGGTGCACCTCGTGCGCATCCAGCAGCTGGCGCAGGCCATCGCGCTGACCTTCTCCTTCCGCAACACCGGCGTGCACACCGACGTGCCCGTCGGTATCATCCTCAACAGCTTCCAGGGGCAGCTCGGCTCGTTTAGGGAGCTGTTGCCGCCGAATCTTAGGAAAAACCGTGCGTTCTTCCCCGCCCGCCACGTGCCGAGACTGCTTGGGAGTGAATACTAAAATAAACTGTGCAGCCTCTATCCTCGGCCACGTCCACGTCGCGGAGATCCTGCTGTACGAGGTCGGCCTGCAAGGCAACCAGCCCGGGTTCGTCCTGTCGGCAGCGGAGCGGCTCGAGCTGCTACGGTCCTGCCTCCGCGCCATCAAGGACTTCATGACGAACCGGTTCCCGGCCACCGAGGACGGCAGCGACGACGAGAGCAGCGACGTGCCGCGGTTCCTCTGCCTGACCTCCTTCGACGCCATGTACGCCTTCCTGACGGGCCTCAAGCTGGCCACGCTGCAGACGCCCGGCTGGGACGTGCGGCGGGTGCGGCGCGAGCTGCCCTTCGACGCGCTGCTCGAGTGCCAGATACGGGATATTCTCAAGCTCGTGGAGAAGCGCCGGAGGAGCCCGCGGTACGCGACGCCCGCCGCAGCGCCTGCCGGGCCGGGCGCCGCGGAAGATCCGTTCGAGCGCCTGGCTCGCCGGCTCCAGGGGCTCAAGACGATGCTCTACGCCGAACTCGACAGCGTCGCGACGGCACCGAGCACCAACGCCGGGAGCAGTGCGTTCGACAATAATAGCAGCAGTGCGATCGCGATCGCGACGCAAGACGTCCTCCAGGACCTGGGCGGCGGGTGGCCGGACCTGTTTAGCGCCGCCGCCTGGGAGACGTCGACGCTGCACCCGAACAACGTCGTGGACCTTTGGTCGGCGCCGTTCTGAGCGTGTTCCGAAGGTGCTGCAGCTTAGTAGTACCTACTCCATCTCCCTCCTACCCCTCTGCTTGGCTTTAAGTCGGTACGGACGGCATGGGCCCAGGAACTATAGCTCCGGTAGATTTACCCCTGTTTTCTTTTTTTTTTTTTTTTGGTTTCCTTCTCCTCTCCAAGGCTCAAGGCGGCCCGGGTGGGCGGAAAGGACAGCCAAGGGTCGGTCCCGCGCCCATCTATGGGCGGAGAATTTCTGGCCTGCTACCCTGGGTCCTTGGATAAATCCGGTCAAGGGGGAGGGCGGCGGCGGAAATGGGAGACAAGAAAGGCAAAAAGGGATAGGGCTTGGCGCCGCCTTTAGGTCTGTCTACCGTTGGTGCGGTCGCCGAATTTAACCGCCCCTCGAGAGAAACGAAACAAAAAAGGAAGGGCGGGACGAAAGCCAGGCACATGTCCATGGACGTTCGGGGCTTTTACCCCACATCGAGGGAGGGAGGCTTCATTCTCCGGACGGAGTAGGTGCGTAGGTGAAGCTGCTGGGCCTATTCGTGGGAGGTTGCTAACACTGATGTTGTCGTAGTGCTTAGCTACAGTACCTACGAAAGGTGGCGAGGCTATACTACCCCGGAATACTTTCTTTCCGTCTCCCCGGACACCAAAAAAAGATGGGGAAGCTGGGGTACGACGGAGGTGGGGGGGGTGTACGCGGTGTGCGGATGAGTAGATTAAGGTGGCTATACAGGCAATATACGAGGGCGTCCAAGTCCGGGCAACTCCCATAGCACAGCAGGCACACGCCTCGTTGACGGCCGAGGGGAGTGCCTGGGCGAGTGTGGGGAAGGGGAGGAAGGGAAGATGGAGAGACATCCTACCTGGTGTATACCTCAGCTCCTGGGTAGGAGTAGATATATGGAGGGGGGTGTGGCGTCTCGACCGGCAGCATAGATCTTCGTTCTCGACAGATCCATCTGCGCGGCTTTCGTCTCGCTCGTCCGTCAACAGCCCCGAGACTTGTACCGACGACAATGGGGATGGGACTCGGCGACGCGGTGCGCCTCGGCGTGGTGGCTAGCCTGGGTAGCCTCGCGCTCGGGGCGCCCAACGGGGGGCGGGCGGTGAACGAGGTGGTGTACCGAGTGGCGCCGCCGCTGCCGGCGGCGGACGTGACGGTCACGGTGGACCTGACGACGACGCACCAGCGCATGGACGGCTTCGGCTTCAGCCTGGCCTTCCAGCGGGCCAACCTGATCACGAACATGCGCGACGCGGCCAAGCAGCGCCAGCTGCTGGACCTGCTGTTCAACACCACCACGGGCGCGGGGTTTAGCATCCTGCGCAACGGCATCGGCTCTTCGCCGGACTCGAGCTCCGACCACATGAACACGTTCGCGCCCAAGAACCCGGGCGGGCCCAAGGCCACGCCGCAGTACAACTTCGACGGCAAGGACTCGGGCCAGCTGTTCGTCAGCCAGGAGGCGTACAAGACGTACGGCGTGCGCAACTTCTACGCGGACGCGTGGAGCGCGCCCGGGTACATGAAGACCAACGGCAACGAGGCCAACGGGGGTGCGCTCAGCGCGGACTGGCGCCAGGCGTATGCCAACTACCTGCTCGCCTACGTCGGGTTCTACCGCGATGCCGGCGTGACCATCTCCCAGTGCGTCTTTTTCATTTCCTCCTTGCGTTCCTCCTCTCCTTACGTCTCATTTTCTCCTTGCGTCGGTTTCTTTTCCTCTCCTCCTTGCGTCGTTTCTGTCCTCGTCAGGGTCCACTTGCTGACGGTGACCACGGCAGCCTCGGCTTCCTCAACGAGCCCGAGTTCTCGGCCAGCTACGCGTCGATGTCGTCGACGGGCCAGCAGGCGGCGGACTTCATCAAGGTGCTGTACCAGGCGATCCAGGACGCCAACCTGACGTCGACGCTGGGGATCGTGTGCTGCGACTCGGAGGGCTGGGGCAACCAGGTGCAGATGACCAGCGGCATCCGCGCCGGCGGGGCGGAGGGCATGCTGAAAGCCGTCACCTCGCACACGTACACGGGCGGCGCGTCCGGGACGATGAACACGCGCGCGCCCGTGTGGCTGTCCGAGCAGTGCGACCTCAACGGCGGCTGGACGACGGCCTGGTCCGGCGGCGGCGGGGCCGGCGAGGGCATGACCTGGGGCGGCAACATCATGAGCGCGGTCACGTCCAACAACGTGTCCGGGTACCTGTACTGGGAGGGCGTGCAGTGGCCGAACCCGAACACGAACGAGAAGCTGATCAAGGTGGACAACAGCACCGGCACCTTCGAGGTCGCGCGGCGCCTGTGGGCGTTTGCCCACTTCGCGCGCTACGTGCGGCCCGGGGCGGTGCGCGTCGGCGCCACGGGCAGCGGCGTGCGCAGCGCCGCGTTCCGCAACCTCGACGGCTCCGTCGCCGTGGTGCTCATCAACTCGGCCGCGTCCATGGCCAGCGTCACCGTCAAGGGCGCGGCGACGGCCGCCCCGCCGGCGGGGGCCAGCCTCTTCGTCACGGACAACACGCACAGCTGCGAGAAGGCGGACGCGGCGGTGGCGGCCGACGGCACCGTCTCCGGCTCGGTGCCCGCGCACGGCATGGCCACGTTTGTCATTCCGGGGGGGAGTGCGTAGGGTATTCGTCAGTACGCCGGTGCATGGAGATGGATCGATACAATCGAATTGTCCCGAGGTGTAGATTTATTCGCGCTTGGTGGATGTTGCTGGTGAATATTGCTGATGAATGTTGCTGGTGAATGTTGCTGGTGGACGTTGCTGGTGGACGTTGCTAGTGGACGTTGCTAGTGGATGTTGCTAGTGGACGTTGCTAGTGGATGTTGCTAGTGGATGTTGCTAGTGGACGTAGGTGCCGTAAGTGCTGTAAGTTGCATGCTGTAGCTGCTGTACGGGCAGTCTGAAAGTCTGTATTTGCCCCTCTCTGCCATACTTTGTAGGTAGGTCCTTTGGCGGGGTGGCCTTCTCTTCCCCATCACCTCCTCCAGTCGATTCATCCCCTCCAATCAACTCACCCCCCCGGACAGACATAGCCATGGCGCCCTCCAACCCCCCGGACTACGGGCTGTACCTGGTGACCGACTCGACGCCGGCGATCCTGGGCGGGCGCGACCTGGCCTCGGTGGTGGCGGAGGCCCTGCGCGGCGGGGTGACGGTGGTGCAGTACCGCGACAAGACCGCCGACACCCGGACCATGGTCGCCGTCGCCCGGGCCCTGCACCGCCTGACCTCCGCCGCCGGCGTGCCTCTGCTGGTCAACGACCGTGTCGACGTCGCGCTGGCGGCCGGCTGCGAGGGCGTGCACATCGGCCAGGACGACATGGGTTGGTCTCTTCGTTTCCTCCTGCTTTCTCCCCTTTGCCTCCTCGCGTCGTTCTCTTTTGCTTCCTCCTTGCGTCGGTTTCTCTTTTTGTCTCCTCGCGTCGTATCAGTCCAGTCCGTCACCTCTAACCGGGAGCAGACGTCGCGACGGCCCGGCGGCTGCTGGGCGAGGGGCCCATCATCGGCGTCACCGCCAGCTCGCCCGAGGAGGCGCTCCAGGCCTGCCGCGACGGCGCCGACTATCTCGGCATCGGCACCGTCTTCGCCACGGCCACGTGAGACTCCCCGTCTCCCTTCCTCCGCCCCTCTCCTCCCCCTTTTCTCTCCCCCTCTTTCCGTCCCTCTCTCCCCTCACTCTCTTTTTCTTTATGTCCCTATCTGACCCCCTCCCCAAAGCAAGAAGGATACAAAAAACATCATCGGCACGGCCGGCGTGCGCACGGTGTTGGACGTGCTGGCCGGGGCCGGCTTCGGCGCCGTGCCCACCGTGTGCATCGGCGGCATCAACGCCTCTAACCTGCAGCGTGTGCTCTTCCAGGCGGCCAGCCCGCGCAAGGCCCTCAGCGGCGTCGCCATCGTCAGCGCCATCATGGCCGCCGGCCAGCCAGCCGACGCCGCCCGCCGCCTGGCCACCCTGCTGCGCACCCCGCCTCCTTTCGCGGAGTCGCAAGCCGGCCAGCTCGGCGACACTGCGGCGACCATCACCGCCCTCATCCCCCAGGTCTGGGCTGCCGTGCAGGCCGCCACCCCCCTCTCGCACAACATGACCAACCTGGTGGTGCAGAACTTCGCCGCCAACGTGGCCCTCGCCCTTGGCGCCTCGCCCATCATGGCCAACTACGGCGAGGAGGCCGCCGACCTGGCCCGCCTCGGAGGCGCCCTCGTCGTCAACATGGGCACCGTCACCCCCGCCGGCCTGGAGAACTACGCCCAGGCCCTGGCCGCGTACAACCAGGCCGGCGGGCCCGTGGTCTTCGATCCCGTGGGGTGAGCTTGTCTTTAGTCCTCTCTTGACGTAGTCTCCGTGTCCACTGGCTGACAGCGAGCAGAGCCGGCGCGACGGCCGTGCGCCGCGCCGCCGTGGCCACCATCCTGGCCGCCGGCTATCTGGATGTGATCAAGGGCAACGAGGGCGAGATCGTGGCCGTCTTCGACGCTACGGGGTCCAGGCGGGAGAAACAGCAGCAAGAGCAGCAGCGCGGCGTCGACGGCGGGTCCGCCCTCGACGGCCCCGCGCGCGCGCGCCTCGCCCGCGACCTGGCGGCGCGCGAGAAGAACGTGGTGGTGCTGACGGGCCCGGTCGACTACGTCAGCGACGGCCGGCGCACCCTCGCCGTCGCCCACGGGCACCCGCTGCTAGGCCAAGTCACCGGCACCGGCTGCACGCTGGGCACGGCCATCAGCGCCGCCGTGGCCGCCTTCCGCGCCGATAAGCTAGTCGCCACCATCGCCGCCCTGGTGCTGTTCGAGGCCGCCGCCGAGCTGGCCGCCGCCGACGCCGCCACCGTGCGCGGGCCCGGCTCCTTCGTGCCCGCCTTCCTGGACCAGCTGGCCCGCTGTCGCCGCCTCGCCGCCTCCGGCGACATGCGCTGGCTGCCCCGCTGCCACGTCGAGGACGTGGCCGTCTGAACGCAAGAGTATCTACATACGAGCATATACCTTAATATAGAGGCGCATACACAAGGCCCAGTAGCCCAAGATCGCTAGAAATTATAGGCCCTACAGGCTCTGGAGGCTCTACAGGCGGCCCTCGCTATCGCCGTTATCGCCGGAGAACCCCTCCTCCCTCACATAGGCATAGGAGCTAAAAGCGATCACTTCTGTCCGACCGGAGACACTCCCGCCTTGCCATCGACACTTTCGTCCTCGACAAACATAAATATCCACCTCCTACAATGGCCGAGGCCTGCTGCACCTGCGCCCAACTCCGGCCTCCTCCCCCCTTCTCGAAGGCGAAGGACGGCACCCCCGGGCCCAGACCTGGATCGCCACCCCGGCTCGGCGACGAGCACGGTCCGTACAGCGACAGACGGCTGCCCTGCTGCAGCAGGACGATCTGTGGCCGATGCATGCGCGTGAGCTACACTAACCATACCCAAGCAGCGGCAGTAGTAGTAGGCCTTCTGCGTCCCCGAGCTAATCATACAGATATATCTGGCTGGTTAGAGGAACCCCCGCTTCGCGAGCTACTGCCCCTACTGCCAGATCACCACCACCACCGCCGACGATGGCGATGCACCATCCTCCCCCTCGAGCAGGACGACGAGGCGGATGCTCTCGCTGCCGCAGGGCTTGAAAGACCCACCGCCCTACAGCCCTCCTTCCGCTCTCGCTGTCGATGAGGCCGCTACCACCTACTCCTCCTCCTCCTCCTCCTCCTCCTACGCATCCGCACTACCACCGCCCTATAGCCCAACTCCACCCTCGCGAAGCAGAAGAAGAGAGAAATCAGACGAAAAGTCGACGTCCACAACGGAAGTACAACAAGAAGGAGACGACGGAGCGCTGATCCACTACCTCAACCACGAAACCGACACCATCCGCTCCCTCGCCCTGCGCTACCGCATCCCCGCCCACGCCCTCCGGGTCGCCAACCGCCTCGGCCCGACCGGCGAGACGGATTTCCTCCTCGCCGCGCGGCGCACCGTGCTCATCCCGCGCGGGTCACATCCAACGCAGACGCAGGTATCCCTCTCCCCCCGCCCCGTCGAGGGTGAGGACGAGGCCCGGCGCCGCGCCCTGGTCCGCCGCTGGATGGTTGCGACCAAGGTGGCGGATTATGCCGTCGCGGAGGCGTATCTCGGGGGCTATGGCGACGACCTCGCGGCGGCAGTCGAGGCGTTCCGTGCCGACGACGCGTGGGAGCGCGCGAATCCGTTACCGAGGGGCAAGGGCAAGGGGGAGGCGAAGAAGAGCCGGTGGGCACTGTTTGGGAGAAGGTAGCGGGGTCGCTTTTTCTCAAAGGTACCTTTCTTAGGTAGCTACCTTAGGTAGGGACTTAGAAGCGTTGATAATACGAGCTCCCGTGCATACAAGGGAGAGTTAGCGAGCAATATGCAGACCTCACGGGACCAGCCAATCCAAAGTAATGATCGTTCACATTCTTTCGCCACCTACTTAGGTATCGTTGACCCGTCCGCCCCTGGAGTGACGAAAAAGAAAAAAAGAGAATTGTCCGTTGTAATCATAACATCCGCCGCCCGTTTTGTTGTTACCCCCCTTTCCTCCCTTTGTACCGGGATATAGTTAGTTGTACATGTTTCCATCATACCCAATGAGCCATGAGACGCCCTGATTTGCCATAATCACACAACTGACACCCACAAAACCACGAACCACGAGCCACGTCGCATCTCTTTCTTCTTGCCGACACTCAGAAGGCAGACCGCGTACGGATGTCCTAGGCGAAAAATAACCGGTTAGCTACGACAAGACCGAAGACTTGCTCGACTCCAAGGAGGGGCCACTACTCACCGAGAGCTTTCGCTCGATTTCCCTGACCGAGCGGTCCAGCTCGCCCGCAATGTTCCGCTTCTTCTCCGCGGGGAGCAGGTTGAAGCGCTCGCAGAGGTCGCCGTCGATGACGCCCTTGACGGGCACATAGTAGCTGCGGTACATCAGGTGATCCCGCCCGGCCAGCGGCGGGTCCTCGGACCGCATGTGCTGCTCCAGGCTCTGGAAGAAGTCCGCGTCCTCGCGGCTGACGAAGGGGATCATGACGCCGATCGAGCCCTGGATGCCGCTCCAGAGTAGCACCTCCTGCCCGCCCACGACTAGGTTGGTCTTGCAGATGCTCGTCGGGATATCCTGCGTGAAGAAGTGCGTCATCAGGCTGAGCCGGTTGGGCGCCCCGTGCAGGTACGGTCGCGCGTGGATCAGGTGCACCTCCGACCCGGCCTCGTCCGCCTCCGCACTCGCCTTCTCCGAACACCGTAGGATCCACACGTTGCCGAACTTGTCGCCGCCTGCCACCGAGTCGTAGTCCACCATGGCCGTGCAGGTCGTCCACCGGTTGATCGTGTCGTCCGCAAACGGGATCAGCTTGTTGGCCTCCTGCTTGTACACCACGTAGATCAGGCCCTGCTGGACGTCGCCCACCACGATGCGGCTCCCCTGCGTCTGCAGCGACACGATGAGCTGCGGCGCCACCTCCGCCTGCGCCTTGCGGAGCAGCTGTCTCAGACCCAGGTCGTAGACCCGGAGCACCCTCCCAATCCCTGCCGCCAGTTTACCCTGGAAAGGGACCAGCGCCGTCGGGGGCTCCTCGACCTTGGTCTTGTGGATGAACTCCAAGCGCCGGCCGCTGTCGTGGAAGCGGTACACGTGGATGTAGCCCTCGGAGAACTGCCGCGGGTTTAGCACCATGTCCTTGCCGGTGCCCACGACGAGGAAGTTCTCGCCGTCCTGGCCCGCGAAGGGGACCACCACGGCGCTCACCGCCGCCTCGTTGTTCTCTAGATCGATCCGCTGCAGCACACCCGGTTCTTCTCCGACGGGGTCGACGACGCTGATGCACGACGCCCACCGTCCGCTAGCCCGCGGATAGCCAAACTCTTCCGGCGGGAGCACCTTGGCATCGCCGTTCACGGCATCGGGAGCGGCCAAGAGCTTCTCGCGCAGATCGGGGGGGAGGGTGTTGTTGTCCGCTTCGATCGTGTAGAACACGCGCTGGTCGGGGTGCTTCACAAGGCGTCGCGGCGTGTACGACAGCGCGATCGACTTCTGTATCATGCTCTCGCTCAGCCTCTCGACGGAAAAGATTCTGCCGGCATCTTGACGTTAGCGGCGAATCTCCAACGAGGCAGGATGTGATCGGAAGTGGTAAAGAGTGGAAGAATAGTCAGAAGGAACAATTGATATCGACGAGTCGATAACTAGACCTCATGGCCGAAAAACATCGGCATAGGATTCCCTTTTATCATCATACACAGTTTGGGGGGGGGGGGGAGTGGGCGAGAAGGTAGAAAAAAATAAAGAACAGAAAAGGGAGCGACTGACCTCAAAAACTGTCCGTGGATACCGACCATGCCCTCCTCGCACTGCTCGCTGCTGAAGTTCCAGCCCCATTCTAGCTCCTCGTAGCTGAGGGGCGTCATCGTGAAGCTCTTCGTGAGGGGGTCCGCGTAGCCAAGCCAAGGCCGGGAGCTGAGGGCCAGCACGCAGGTCTGCTTCTGGACAGCGACCTGGAAAAGCCGAACGGCCTTGGGGCCCAAGAATTTCTGGCGCGTGTCCGTCAGCTCACCCGTGACCTCGTCCAGCACCGTTCTCAGGTACACGCCCG
This sequence comes from Barbatosphaeria neglecta, assembly GCA_022813145.1. Lineage (NCBI taxonomy): Eukaryota > Fungi > Ascomycota > Sordariomycetes > Barbatosphaeriales > Barbatosphaeriaceae > Barbatosphaeria > Barbatosphaeria neglecta. The sequence goes on along the minus strand of JAKLNC010000204.1, from coordinate 6,514 downwards.
AGTTCAGGCCGATGTGGAGATACAAGGTCGAGCCTCCCGAGGTCGAGTCTTCCATGGCTATGATAGAAAGGGCCGAAGGTGCTGCCGTCAAGGCCTGCACCGACTTGCTCTCGAGCGTCGACTCGGGGTCCAGACTGAGGACGCGCACCGTGCAGTCGTCGCACCCCACCGCCAGGAAGGAGCTCCGGAGGCGGCCGTCGGGCACCTCACCCAAGCTCAGACAGGTCACGGTGCCGAACATCTCCTTCTTCTCGTCGTACTCGGCGAGCGTGCCGTCCATGTCCATCTCGAAGTAGACTATCTCGCCCGAGCTAAGGGCGACAGCGACTTGCCGCTCGTTGGCGGCGGCTGCGACGATGGACCGGTGCTGGGGCGACGACCACTCGTTGACGCGGCCGTTCCGGATATGCCGGATGCCCTTCGGGTGGACCTGAATCAGGCCGTCGTCGCCTAGCTGCTGCACGGCCAGCGTCGGAACGGACGCCAGGAAGCCCGTGTCGCTGACCTCCTCGACCGTCTCCCCGATGCTGAGGACGAGCGTCCCGTTGGTGAAGGAGAGCACGATGTACGCGTCGTACTCATCCTCCCGCGTCAGCTTCGTCGTCCACACGGCCGAGGGCGTCCCCGGAAGCTGCGAGGCCACGATCTCGTTCGCCTCCAGCCCGTACTTCAACATCCGGAACGTGCTGCGAGCGCCATTGCCGCAGACAGTGTAGATCTGCGGCGCATCCTCATCGGTGAGATTGGCCACTTTGCAGTCCACCAGGGGATTCATCGAGTCTATGCTCTCGACCAGCGCCAGGTTTTCCAGCGGCCTCGGATAGAAGTACACCGGGTCGTACGGCGTTTTTGCGTCGGTCGGGAAGTCATCGCTGGTGAACTCCAGCTCCTCGTCGTCATCGCCCAGCTTCTCGAACTGGTAGAAGTGGTGGTTGCCGAACTCGCTGGCCACAAACAGAAAGCCGCTCTTCAGAATACAGAGGCTGGACGCTACCGGGATCGTGTCGAAATATTTGATTTTCAGGCGCCGCACCTCGCCGGTGGGATTGCCTTCGTCGTCTTCGACCATGTCGAGGGTCACTTTGAAGAGATCGCCGTCCTCCGACTGCAGCAGGAAGAAGAACGCGCCGGCACTGCCTTTCAACTTGTGCATGACGCCCGCGACGATATGGCGCTTCCGATTCGGATCCTCCGTAGCGCCACGCCTCCGGGGCACGGCGACCCGGAAAGCCTCCTGGTTGGAGTGCCTGTACGTAATGTTTTCCTCCCCACAGACCAGGACGCCGCTGGGCCCGTCGTTTCCGCCGGGCACCTGGAAGAGAATGGACGAGGTGGGGTCGACGGGGTCGGACCATTTCCGCACGACGTGGTTCAGCCCGAGATCGAGCTCGTAATACACGAGCTGCATCTCCGCCTCGTTGAAGGCCTCGCCCGTCGGGTCTTGGTCCGACTCAGTGTAGTCCGTCTCGAGAGCAGCAAAAACGGGGTTGGCGTAGCCGACATCGAGCGCGACCAGGGAGAAGACGAGAACGCCGGACTTGTGGGCTTCCAGGGGAGAGGAGATCGTGAGCTCGGCCTGGGCATTGCGGTTGAGCACGTACACCAGCTTGGTCTTCTCGATAGAGGCGATGAGGCAAGCTCTTCCCTTCGGATCGGCAGCCAGGTAATGCCCCGGAATGACGCGGCGGACGCCAGACTTTCCGAACGTCTCAAGGTGGATTCGGGAAAACCGGTTCTGAGCGGGAATGTACTCGAGAATGGCGATTCTGCCGGAATCGGTGGCGAGGATGATGTAGTCTGGAGCGAGAGAGGAGCCAGTTAGCAAGGAAGAATGCTCTGCAGCGGCGGTCGCACCATCCTACAAGTCCATCCGTCGGTCCATACACCTCGAGGGGGGCCCCTCCGTCACGTCGGCGCTTCTAGCAGGCCTGGCCCCAGATCACGAAACGGTCACTACGTGACGATCATCGAGCGAAGTTGAAGAGCCGTCTGAGAGTTTACGCACCTTTGTTGCTCCCGGCGAGACGGAAGGACGCCAGGGCCCTGATGATGCCGAAGATATTGTGGGAGAGGAGTGTGACGACCTTCCCCTGGGACGGATCAGGGCGCAGCAGGGTCAGCTTCGTGCCGGAGGCGGTGATGACCAGCTGCTCTTTGGTGCCAGAGAACTGGCCGAGGATGGCCTGGGTGATGGTGGTGGGTGGCTGGATAGTCAAGGAATACATGAACATATTCGAGGTGGTCGCCATCTTGGGCCGGATATCTTGGCGCAGACAAAGCTGCGCAGCAACCACCTTTCTGTACCAGACTTTGTGGGACTAGGAATGGAAAATTGCTGTCGCAATCCACGTCTTGAGGTTGGCAAAGCTATCCGAGATAAATTTCCAGAGATAAATTTCCAACCACCGCAAAGCAAGAGCTTGCTCCTGGCCAATTATGTTCTTCCAACAGCCCCACTGAGCTCGGCATGGAAAATACAACTTGCCGATACCACCAATCAAAACCCCGGAAAACCCAAGTCCAGTGCCCCGCTGATTGCATTTAGGCCAATAGAAGAATTTCCGTGTCGCAAAGCTTCAATCCCAGCGCCCGTACCGATCCGCAATCCGTACATGTAACCGTCCGTTCTCACGCCATTTTTGCGAAGACGAGTGATCTAGCAGCAGAGAACGGGCTTGGCTTGTTAGCAGCTTTTTCGCATATCTCTCTTCCTTATGGCGTTCGCGCCGGAACCAGTTGCGCGCAGAGCGCTATCGGCGCTATGCAGGCAATGTTCCCGATCGAGAATCGGGCCACCAGGTCTCTCCGCGGCAGGTATCCCAAAAGCGAGCAGAGGCCTGCACTCGCGATCCAGTTCGAGGGAAAGCCGGCTGCGGTTCGGCGGTATTGACAGCAAGGGGGTGGCGGCGAGGAGGAGCTCGAGCCTCTTCACGAGCCATGGGAGCGGCGGCACGGTCTCGGAGCCCGCTCCGGCGGCCAGTGCCGGGGCGACCGGCGCCGGCGCCGAACCACCGACAGTCCTGGCGCCCAACAACCTATTCCATTCGTTTACGAACTCGCCCATAGCGAGCATGCGGCGGCGTGCAGCGTTTATCAGAATGCATGCTCCTTGTCCCCACCCGCACCACCAGCACGCGAAAGCGGCGGGGCCGCAGCTGGAGGTCTTCGAGAAGTACGGGGCCGGCTCGCTGCCGCCGGCCCGCGTGGATTTCGAGTGCCCGGACTGCGGGATACCGGTGTACTGCAGCGAGGAACACTGGATGGACGACTATGAAGCTCACCTGCTCATCTGCGACACGCTGCGGCAGATCAACGAGGACGACCACGATCTCCGCTCCGGCCGGCTCTTTCCCGAGTTCGAGTATGCCGGCCCCCAGATCGAGGAGGCGCTGGTCAACATGACGAACTGGGACACGTTCATGTATACGAGGAACTTTGTGGCCGTCAACGACGATCGCAGCATGAGGCAAGTGACGCGCCTGTTGACCTACCCGGTCACGGTCGGGAGCATCCTCCACGAGCTGAGTCCCTATAACGTCCGTGCCGGCGGGCGGCTCACGCCGGAGGGTCTGAAGAGCTTTAGCGGTATGTCTATATCCTGATGCCGGTACTCGGGGAGGACCGAAGCTGACACGGCGGCGGTAGCCTTGCGGTATACCCTCCACCCCCCACTCAGCGGCGGGAGCGAGGAGATGCGAGGGCTCAGGCCGGAAGCGCCGGCGGTGCGGCTCTTCATCCTCGGCGCCCGGGCGGAGGCGTCCCTGCCCCGGGACGTGTGGGTGCAGCTGGCGCATCTCTTCCCCCGCGCGCGGCTGCACCTCATCTTCATCGGGCCGGAGAGCATGGCGAATCGCGACGACGAGTTCCCGCTGCCTCCGCGCACGCCGAGTAACCCGTTCGGCGCCGTGGTGGAGGACCGCGTGTGGCCGACGATGAAAATCAGCACGATCGTGGACTACTACCACACCATCCACAAGGCGAACTACTTCTACCCCTACGACCCCTATTTCGACTGTTTCGTGCTCTTCCACCCGGGACTCGGCCACCCGGCCAGCAGCCACGAGTGGCAGGAGACGGTGCCGCTGCTGCTGGAGACCAAGGCGCCCATCATCGTCACGGGGTACACGCAGCACGACATGGAGCGCGACATAGAGTACGTGCGCAAGACAGCGGGCGGCGAGTTCGACCTCCTGATGGAGCCGGGCGAGAACACCTTCCGGAGCCTGCGGTGGGATCTGAACGACCTCGACCCCCAGGACATAAGCTGCGGCAACTGGGGCGTCTGGGCGTTCCGCGGAAAGAGGTCAGTCTCTGCGCAGACAGTCGGCTGCACACCTGGCGCCATCGCCAGGATTCTGCTTGGATTCTAACGATGAGGTTTTGCTAACGTGTGATACACTAACAAACAGGTACGAGGCGACACGCAAGGAGGCCGAAGAGTGACCGCCTCGCATGGCTCCGGTCCGTATTCTTGGGATGCGATATAGACAGGAAGGGTGGGGCTGTCTGTCTGCCTTCCCGTCCGGCTGTATTTATACTGTATATTCACCCATCTGCATGCGTCACGGATACGAGGGCATCCCGAGGACGAGCCGGTATCGCAACCTTCAACTCCCCTTTTTCTGGCCCCTGGCCCCTTCCTCTCTTCTCTGTGCTCTCATCGTTATCGGAGTACGTAGATCACGACCCAGGGCGTCGGCTGCGCGTGCCGTGCCTACTACATCTGCCGTGCCTGTTGCGCCTGTTGTGTCCACCGTGCCTCCTGAAAAGTGTCGTGTCTGTGGGCACAGCATCCGTGGTTCATTCGCACGGCTGCGTCGCTTATGCACAGCCGGCATGTGCGATGCATTTGGCGGAGGCGAGGCAAGGCGCAAGGCTGCGGACGTGCAAACATGACAGGTGCCGGAAGGCGTTAGCTCCAACGGCACCGACCGTCCGTCCGTCCGTCCGCGCGGACGTGCGCCCGGGCGTGGCACGAGCGAGGACGGGCTAACGCGGGCCGCATAGTCGGCCGCAGCACCGTCCTCTCAGTCGTGAGAACGCAACGTCGACGTCCATCCAGCAAGAGAGAAGGCCCCAAAGCCCAGAAACTGCCTGCCCAGAGGTGATGAAGTTCACAAAGCGGCATCATGATTTCGCTCGCTCGAGCCCCGAGCCGGTTGGGCTGGGCTGGGTTGGGCCGGGTTGTCGGCCGAGTAGCTAGGTTTGCGAGGTGGCGGAATCTCCTCACCAGCTCGTGCCCACCACTTACTTCCATGTCACGTCTGTCCCATGACCGGACTTGCAGCGGACATATGCACGAGCTCAGCGCGCAGCATCGAAGCTCGTACCTCATTTGTAGTCCCTTACACACTGCATCAATAAGAGGATTCGTCGCTTGTCGTGTAATAAAACGTTGCTTAGAGGAAACGAACTGGTGGGGGCGTAGTACTGCAGTTCACCGAACTCCTCGTCAAATAAAGGCTTTTCTTTTTTTTCTTTTTCTTTTCTTTTTCTTTTTCTTCTTTCCTTTTTCCCCTCCAAGCAGCACAACATTCTCAATATCAGGTGCATGCGCCTGGGGACAACAGAGCCTCACCGCCTGCCGTCCTAGGCGGGAGATTAGCGGATGGCCCGCCGCGATAAGCGGCTGATTAGCGCACCCACCCGCTGTCCGCCATCCACCCGCAGCGCCTTCTTGTCCGAGACATTCCACTCAGCATCGAAGCCATTCCGTCATTGCCCTTTCTCTCGCGCAACGCGTACTTGAGCCGGCGTATCTACGGACTACAGACGCTGCAATGAATCAAGAGACGACTTGAAGAAGGGAGAGTGGCAGCAGCAGCAATGACGACCGCGGCCTCCGCTGCCGCTAGCGCGCCGACGTCGCGGCCGAAGGCGCCGCCCACCTCGAGCACTTCCTCCGAGCCGGTCCCAGGCGTCGCCATCATCCGGCCGGCTCAGTCTACGCCCGCGCCGGCACCCGAAACGGCGGCGGCCCCCGTCACGCCGGGCCAACACCCCCAGGCTACTCCCCAGGCCGCTCCCGAGGGCGCTCCCCAGGCCGCTCCTCAGGCTGTTCCCCAGGCCCCTCGCAGGACAGGCCGTGTCGCGTCGACCGACCCGCTGTCGGACAGGGCCACGGCGGCGCTGATCCGACGGGTGCTCTGCCCTCACGAGCTGGCCGCCGACAAGGACCGCGCGACGCCGACGCCGATCGAGGAGCTGCTCCCTCCGCTGACCAGCCGCAACGATGTGGACCTACAGCTGTACGCCTTCCTAGCAATCATCCTGCGCGAGTTCGTCCAGAACTGGTACAACAAGATCACGCCCGACGACGCCTTCGTCACCGAGATCGTGCAGATCATCGCCCACTGCACGCGCGCGCTCGAGCAGAGGCTGCGCAAGGTGGACCTCGAAAGCCTTCTCTTCGACGAGCTACCGGAATTGCTAGACAACCATGTACAGGGTCAGTTCCCACCACCGCCCCCATCCTCTCCTCTCTCCTCTCTCCTCTCTCCTCTCTCCTCCATCC
>JAKLNC010000203.1:16948-54572 GCA_022813145.1 Barbatosphaeria neglecta | reverse complement strand
CCCCCCCCCCCGCCCCCCCCCCCCCCCCCCCCCCCCCCCCCCCCCCCCCCCCCCCCCCCCCCCCCCCCCCCCCCACCAGGCCAGGAAGGGTAGCTATTGACTCCGTGCTCCGTAACTAGCGTCCCGATACTTGGTCGCTGCCAGTGCCCATCATCCGCTCGGCCGCTTCGACGCGGTACGAGCATACGAGATCTGGAACAGGGAAGACCGGCGGTGACGGCGGCCAGGCGCTTCTGCTGCGAGCAGTCAGAGTCGAAGGAATAGCGGGCAGATAGGTAGGTAGCAGCACAGATGGCAACATGGAAGTCCACAGTTGGTCGGCGATAGCGACGTCGAAATTCGCCTCCCTCTCTGCCTGCAGTGCGACGGTCCATCGTCGTATTCTTGTCCCGGCATTGGCTTCTGATGTCATCCGCTTTCGTCCGCTTTGGGTCCACGCCCACGTCCATTCAGCCTCTCCAAAACGAAGAGGCCGGAGAGCAACGAGGACCAGACCAGACCAGACGCTAGAAGACTCAGCAAGTCGCACTAGAACTGACTGAAATCGCCGGCGTCTACGGATCCGTAGTCAGCCAGCCTCCACTGCGGACTGCACTAACCACGGCACTTTGTCTTACGGGCGGGGGGGGGGGGGAAGGGTGGTTGCCCAGGGTCCACTCACCGCGGGCGGTCCATCGCTGGTGGCCCAGCGGCGTTGTGTGAATGTGGGTTGTCAGCCCACTCACGATGGATGATTCCTGTTGCCGATCCCAGAATCCCAGAATCCCTGCTGCTGCTGCTGCTGCTGCTGCCGCTGCTGCAACTACTAGTTCGTACTGTCGCTGCAGTGCTGTGTTGTTCTGTGCTGTGCGGTGCTGTTTCACTCCGCTGCGTCTATGTCTGTTACTGCGGCTCTTGTTAGTGTTAGTGATCTCTTTAGATAGTATTAGCAGCATATTCCCTTAGATCAGGCACGGACTTAACGATCTCTAACAAGCTGCTCATCCCCCGCAGCATGCGGTGGCGACGGCAATCGCATCCTCCTCCTCCTCCTAAAATGGCGTCGTGTGGGGAAAATTAGTGAGGTCCAGCATCAAGAAAGGTATTTTGGGAGCGCCTGCCTCCGCCGGAGAGGAGGAAGCGGCGGTGCTAACGCGCGCAGGCCCACGGTGCAAGTCCAGAAAAGCCCTGTGGGCCAGCCAGTGGGTTACCTAGCCATTCTAGCCCAGGGACAGCGGACAGCCCAGTGGGCAGGCCCTGGACGGCAGGTACTCCGTCGCGACCTAAGATTGCCCAGCAGGCATTATTACTTCGAGGTGGTAAGCAGGTACCCGGCGCGCCAATAGCGCGGGGAGATACTTTTAGCAGAGTACATGAAGTATCGTCGCTTCCGCTAACTAAATACCCGGACCAGCCCCGGGCCAATATGTACCTAACCTTGTGCAAGGGCAAAATAAAGTGCAGAAGCCCACAGGCACGGGCAAATTGGCCGCCCGCTTGGCCGCCGCAGCCACCGCCGACCCCAGCGCTCTGCCGCCGCACAGGGCAATTTACGGAGGACCGCCTACCAAGTAAGCACCCAATTAAGGAGGCGCCGGCCAATCGGCACGCTCTCTCATCATCTGACGTGACCCCGGCCACCCACGCCCGTCCTTCCAGCCTCCTCCTTCTCCTCCCTGCGCCAACGAGAGGACGAGGACAGAGTGAAGACCGTCTGCAGCGAGCACCCCCGTTCCGTCAGCCGCAAAACGATCCTAGGCCGATCCCAACGCCTGGCGCCATCTGCAATCCACGAGCCCGCGAGCCTTTTCCGTCGCATCCGCTGGGCCAACTACCGCCAGAAGGATTCTGGCGCTGGTCGTCGTCTCTTCTGATGTCCTTGCTTCTTCCTCCAGCTCCTCAGCCACGGCATTCATGCAGCTCCCACGCAGAGCCACGAGCGGCCTCTCCGTCTCGAGCCTTCGCCTTCCCTGCTAGCCCTCTTGACCACGATGCCTCGGGCCTATCCATCCCATCCCCCGTATCATGCATGTGTGGAGAGGGAAGGGCGACCGGGGGTGCCGACGAGCAGCGGAGCACGGAGTATTTTGTGCTGCACCACGAGCGATGAGGGTCTGGTTTAATTTGGCACTCCGGAATATCTGACGGCCCTGCAGTATCTGTCACTACCTGGGTGGTGACGGATTGAGGAGCCCACGGGAAGCCTTCGCCACAGCAGAGCTCTGCCAGGCCGTGCACTTTTCGCCGGCAACCACGCAGCCGTGCTAGCTCGCCACTGCTCGACCCTCTGAGACCATCGGCCCTTCGGGGCAGTGGGCACGCCTCGCCGTGATGGATGATGGCTTCGAGCTTAGCTCCGACTCTAGCTCCGGCTCTGCCTTGTTGGACGCCAGCTCTGCAGGCAGCTCCTCTGCGGGCAGCTCTACAACATAGTATCTGTATCTGCGATCCACCGGACTCGGCCTGTGTGCTGGTGCGCCCCTCCTTCGCCTCTGCCGCGACCTGGTAGGCCTGGAGAAGCCCGTGTCCGGTACCCTCGCACACGCTGCACACAGCTCCCCGACTCGACTTGCAGCTCTGACAAATATACCGGCAAACTGACAAAACTGACAAACTGACAAACTCGCGAGAGGGAGCACCACACCGCAGAGATTCACTGCAACCGGCCCACGCAAGCCTTATGGGCGGGGACAAGGAACGCCTGCGGCGTTGGCCCTGCGGCGTTGGCCCTGCAGCGGCGGTGGCCGAGTCCACCAGACCAGGCCCGGTTTGGTATCATTATTCTACTTTATTTTATTCTCCTCTGAGCCATCCAGACCCTTGTCCGAGAGGCACAGAGAGGCCCGGACTCTTTTCTTTTTCCGTCCCCGTTTCTGGCTCCCCCGTCCTGCCCTTTCTCTCCTTTTTACCAAGTCGGCCAAGGATTCGTCTAGCGTCAGCAGTCTACCGAACTGACGCTAGGCAGGTCGCAGTTAGGGGCGGTTTCCCTTCTGGTCACCCCGTCGCCGGACCTCCGGTGGTCGTCTGCACGACCAAGGCGCCCAACCCAGACGCGAGGGGAGGAAAAGAGGGCGGCCCAAGCCCAAGTCGGGTTTGATGTTTGGCCGCTGCGGTCGTCGTGTGGTGGCGATTGGCCGCCCGAGCCCTGCACCTCGCTCGCCATTGCCTCTCCCGGCATCCCAGCTTGTGTCGAGCTGGCCTGGCTTGCTGCTGGCGCCTCCCGCCTCGACCGTGTTGGGGAACGCGTGCGAGCCTCTGCGTGCCCGGCCTGCGTGCCTGCGTCGGAATGGAAACGGCCCACGCAGGCACCAGACGCCAGACCGCCCTCAGCCCGCCGACCTCTGCTGCGTTGTCTCCTCTCGGTGCCGCTCATTGCTCTCTCACGGCCCTCTCCTGCTCGCGGGGCTTATCAGATTCTGACAAACGAGAAAGGGAAGAGGAAAAAACAGCCCATTCCGCCCGCTGGCGCCGCCGCTGCTCGGAGATGGCCTGAGCCGGACGCCTCTTTTCTCGCATCTCGGCTAGCCAGACATTCCGGAGCCTTATCTTCAGCTCGCCTGTTGTCCGTGAGGCCGGCCAGACACGAGGTCCCTTGCAGGAGCCTGTCGTCTGTATCAGCTGTTGTCCGGACCAAAGGAACAAGAGACGTGGCTGGCACCTGTGGCCCGTTGTCTGGACGTATGGGTCAAGGCGCTCCGGGCTGCTTCGCTTGTCACCGCTCGGCTGCTTCTGGCGAGAAAGAAGGGTCCCCGATTCGCCCTTTGAGGCTCTGCCTCCCCGCCTCCTTGCCTGCCCGTCTCTCCGCCTCTCCTGTCTTCTCCGTTCCTGCCTCGCTTTCTATTCCCAATAGGGCTTAAGCACGTCCCTTATCCTCCCGAAGGGTGCGGAAGGCCACCATCTGGCATAGTCTCTTCCGCCGGCGGGCTCTGGCGTCCTCGACGATGGCCTGGGAAACTCAAACTCCGAGGGCTAGCCTGAAGGGAGTACAGGCTAGCAAACCACGGCCTTCCCTTCCGTGTCTCCATGTAACAACGAGGGAACTCCGGTGCCCAAGTGCCGTATCTCTGCCACTCACAGGACAGTCTGCCGAGAGCCCATGTCTCATATCTTTTCTCCCGCGCCACCGATCAACCCTTGACTGTTCTACGAGTGAAACAGTTTGTATGTGTACGCCCCCTCCCCCGCCCCGAGGTTTGTCGCTTTTTTTTTCCTTCCCTCATTGTGCGATGCCCGGCGGTCCAGCCTTGCTGAGTGGAACCACTGGGGAGCCGCCGGGGAGCCGCTTCAGCTCAGACTTTGCATTTCCACCCCCACAAGAGCCACACGTTCTCTGGACGATTGGCGAGAGTACCAGCGACGAAGGCGCCATGGCGGCATTGACCGGTCTCGCAGTCCGAGAACCGAGGTACCGAACCAAGTGAAACCGGGGATGTACTCTCACTTGAGACGATCCTCGTCTCCTACCTACGGATTACAACACCCGCGAATGACTTCCTCGGCGATCTGTTCCTGATGATGTCGTTGACAAGGCAGAGACGGCAACGGCTCGGCTTGCCAGCGTCCAGTGGCGTGGTCAGGCCGGGGCTGGAGCTGACTGAGCCGCTCTGCTATCCGTGCTTCCTTCTTGACGTGATACGCGACCGGTAGCACCTCAATCGCAACGAGAAAAAAGCCAGCATTTTCTCGAAATACTCCCTCGCTAAGTTGAAACTCCAGCAAACTGCCGGCGGCTCTCTCGCCCCACGTCCGCTCGCCTTGCCATAGGCAAGTCCCGTTCCACAGCTCCTTCTGGCATCGATCGACCGAGGCCCGATAGAGCCCTTCACTCCTTTCACCCCCTCCTGCCCTCCCTCCCATTCCTGTCATGTTTGCTGCTCAGTCAGTGCTTACAGCAGACGTGAGATGAAGGAAGGAAGATCGAAAGGAGCCAGTTCTCCTCCCCCAGACGGCTCTAAAATAAGGCCGAATGTTCTGTTTTCGCGTTCTCTTTTCTTCAGGATCTGGTTATCCCTTGCCGGGCTTATTTCCCCGCGCGCAGGACCCGTTGGAAGTTCGTGACGGCCAAGATTGGAAACCAAGCGGCCGTCCAGCATCGGCGCTGTCTGACCGTAACTACCGGAGGTAACACCTGCGAACGTAGGTCTATTCTAGCTACCACCTCTGCCTAGGAGTAACAACAATAGCAATTCGCCGTCATAGATCATGTATCCCGAATCGAGCTTACCTTTTCTTGCTCGATCAGCTCTTACTCACGCCGCCCTCACAATCTTACACACATACGCTCTTAGACACACCCTCCGTGCCTCTCATCGGGCTCCCTTTGTCGCTTTCTTTCTGTTTCTCCTCGTCCGCCCCATGCTGCTGCTCCCGCTGCTGCTGCTTGCTATCGCTTTGCTTGCTGTGCTGTCTTGCCCTCGACCGGACCCGACACTGGATGGAAGGGGATCGCATCGTGTCTGGCTGGGCACTCCGGAGGAAGCAAGGCCTTTCCCGGGTACCACAGGGATCTCCGCCGTGAAGGCCGACGGACGCCCGTTATAGGTTGGTTGCCACGTCGAATGAGCCGTCTCCGCCGCCATTCTCCGCCGCCATGGCCGTCCCGCCAGTGCTGCCAGTCCCGTCAGTCCCGCCAACCAGCTTCGCGGCGGGCACCGTTCCGCACCAGGATCCCGTCCGCCCTGCCATTGCCACGCTCGTCGATCCGGCCATCCGACTGGTCAACGGTAGCTGTTTGCCTGACGCTTGCCCGTCCGGGCCAGTCTCTTTCTCTCCCCGCCTCTCCTCCTTATGGCGTCCGGTGTCTTGTCTCTCGGCGAAATAGACCCCTACCTTCCCCGTACCTCACGTACCTTCGCTTTTTCTTCTCTCTTACCAATCACAGCATGCCAAGCGTCCCTCTCCTGCTCGTTTCCTCCCATCTCCCGTCCATCCGGTCTTCGCAGCCGAGAGAGGAACAGACAACATGGGCGGCCTCGACGCAATGGCTTGCATGGTCGTTGGCGCGAATGCGAACGTGGGCGTGGGCACGCGTGAGCACGGCAGGCGATCTGCCAGCCTGTCAAGTCGTCCGTCTGGCTTCTCGCCTCTCCTTGTCCCTCTCCTTCTGTCTCTCTCCCTCGACGCCAACCCCTGCCTGTCACATCCTGCCCGAGCTCGGGCGCCCCCATGTTCGTCTGTCTTGTCTGTCTTTCTGTCTCGTCCACGCGCCACCGCCTCCCACGTGTGGCCATCCGCGGCTCTCGCGCGCTGACGGGACAGCCCCAGGTTTCTGGGTTTCAGATACTACACCAAGTACTTTAGATGGTGCAGTAGTAGACCAGGCACTTACTGAGTACCGTTGTCTACCTCCCAGCCTAGATAGGTACTTTAGGCAATGGGAGACGTCTATCTGGCGGTGTAGTCGGCCGGGCCAGTGACAGCGCGCGAACACCTGATGGAGTCTCGTTGTGGCTCTATCGAGCTGGTCGAGCGAAGAAGTAGCCATAGCAGGTACGCATGCATGCAGAGCTACGATGGGCAACGACTAAGAACGTTAGGACAGAAGCAGGACGACAGGCAAAAATTGGCTGCATGCGCGTTCCCCACGCCACCTAGCCTTAGTCCGAGGCGTACATATTCTGATACAAGCTACTTCCCAATGTGACGCCATCAGGGGCTTCTATTAACTGGAGCGCCGAGCACAACCTGCAGACGGACTGGCATGGCTCGGCGACGGCGCGGGCCCAGCCGGCCAACCACATGTGGGAAGGGACGGATAGCTGCCCACTGCACACCACCACTTCTTTGCCTACAGCCTACTACTGCCCATTGTCTACTGTCCACTGCTCGCATTGGCAACGCCAGCCCCCTTCTCCTTCCTACTTGGATCTAGGTAGAATGTAAAGCGCATAGAGGGAGGGGGAGAGAGGGGAAGAGAGGGGGAGAGACGAGGGAGAGCGAGAACGAGGGAGCGAGCAGGTTATGAGGACCCGAGAGTTGGCGTCCTATATTACCTCTTGCTTGACCGGAAACGCACTTACGGACGGCTTTGCCTCTTCTCTCCTCTTTTCTTCTATTCTGCCCGGGTATCTATTTACCATAGTGAGGTTATACTGGTAAGTGCCTGCCTGGAGCACTTACTTCATCTTTCTTGAGCTTGAGCTTGGTAATCCTCTGCCCGGTGCACCCGGAAACACATCGCGATCTCTATTCCATCCTGGCCTGTCCTATCCTATCCGCTCTTGTCCTATGCCTACCTATCCATGCCGTCGTTTCTCCTCGCCTCTCTTCATCTCATTCGATCGGCTATTCATTCCTCCTTCCATCGTCGAAACTACATCATGTACATACCATATCTTCGGCCCAGGTACTTACTTATGTACCCAGGTATACACCGCATGCGCCCCATCGTGTTCCCTGTTTGTTCTGTCGTGTTTCAGTCGGGCTTGACAAGTTGCGACTGACAAATTCCCGAGACCACACGGGCCTGGGGACTTACTCATCCAACTTTCCAACCCATCCACCAACCCAGCTGGAGTCTCCTATTCCTCCAGTCGGCTCTCGTCGGTTCTCTGTGATGGGCATTCGCCTGTTGCCCTCCCCCCATCGCCGTTGCGTCTTGCGTTATTCTGCAGTTGCATTTCGCATCTCGAAATCCACATGGACGGGCACCTTGGCACGCCGGCATCGACGCAGTCACTCACGTCCTGCATGCATGGCGGCGACTTTCTTATCGAACTCACTCCCTCTTCCACCACCCCCCCCCCCCCCTCTCCTCATTTTTCACTACGTGCCATCCAGGTTGGCAGTTGTTGGTGGTTGCTCACTCGCTACGTTGGCATCTGCCAGGGGCACGTACTGGCTTGTCACCAACCAAGAGGAGGGTGTGGACTGGTGGTGGAGTCGAAAGCAGACAGAGACAGCCAGGCAGAGGGGCAGGGAACAAGGGGACACATCCCTTTATCTCTTCTCGCTCGTTCGCTCGTTCGCTCGGTCGGCCGGCCAGTCGGTCGGTCACTTGCCTCCACATTCGCCCGGCGACCGTTACCACTACCACACCATCACCAACCGCCGTCAGCATCGCCGGCAGTGGTAGCTGCAGCCGCAGGAGGAGGGACGGGACACGATCAGCCGTTATCATCATCTGCGGTAAAGGGTTACTTGGAGATGAGCCTGGCCAAACAGACGCGTAGGAAAATAGGAGGGTGTGAGGAGGAAGAGGAGGGAGGGAGGGGATTAGCAACATCACCATCACCATCTTCGTCATGAGGAATCATCATCGCCGAGCCGGTGAACGAGCGAGCATTGACTCCGACTCTCACTCTACAGCCGAGACCAACCAGGCAACGGCAAGACGTGGGACGTTTCCTGGTTTTCTGCCCGCTTTCTTGCTTATCCCGCGTCCATATCGCACCCCTCCCCCCTCTTCATCTACCTCTCTGGCTTTTCCACTATACCGACACCACCCCCCCCTTTCATGCCTCTCCTATATCCGCCCCGTTCGGCCTCGTGTTATCCTATCTCACGGCTCCAAGTATGGTCCTGGTGGATGAAACGATCCTTCATGCAGGTGGTGCGTATGATGGGGGCAGGATCGTTGTAGGTGGGGGGAGAGGAGGAAGAGAGGAAGATATCACGATAGAGACAACAACGGCGATGACGCGTGGAGACGAGGCAGTTAGGCTGGCCAGTGCAACGACAGGACAGAATATGACAGGACAGAACGGAAGAGGAGGGGAGAGGGCGAGGCTAAAACAAGGCAAGGCTAGGCGAGAGCGCCGATGCCGTTCTGTTTGGGAATGCTGTTGATTAATCAAGTGTCGAAACCCCGGCAACAGCAGCCGAGCCTGCCAGTCTCGAGGCCTACACCCTCCCTCCATCTCTCCCCTCCGACCTCTAGGACTGTCTCCTCGACCCGACTATTCTTTTTTTCTTTTTTTCTTTGCCCTCCCGTTTTGCCACCTGGCCTCGCCTGGAGTTGACTCGACCACGTACCTTCTCGCCTTACTCACTCTCCCCTCTCTCCGTCTCGACTTACCCTCTCTTTCCCTCTCCCGCCCCTTTCCTCTCGCTAACCTTACTAATTCATCCATACACAGCGTAGAATCTCTCCTATCACCATACACCGTCCCGCTTCATTCCTTCCATCTCGTCTCGTCTCGAATTGCCTCGTCACGCCTAGTAGCCCACTCCCAACCAAACCGAGGGCTTACTATGGGGTAATCAGATCAGCCAGCCTCTGCGGCCCAACCTCCTCCTTTCGATCGATCCGGCCAGCCAGCCTGCCAGCCTGCCATCCAACAAGCAGCATGTCATCGTCGGTCTCACCCCCGTCCTGCTTTAGTTCACCCCGACGCCGCTGACGATGTTGAGGACACCTGACTCTTGAATCTGGATCGCTTTTACTTGCTCGAGAGTCGTCATATCGTTTCCGTCTATCAGGGAGATCAGGAAGGACCACCATAACAAACATACCCCAGGGAGGTCGTTCCATCAGATCAGACCAGCCTGTCGATTGGCCCTGCCCCCTTCAGACTTACCGTACTACGCTCACGCCTCCTCCTCCTCCTCATACCTTACAGCAACATCACAGGGCTTCGATCCACCTACTACTATTGAGTATGAAGTACGTGAGGTTGGGGCCTCGCAGGGACTTGACACAGTTTAGAAGGTAAGAAGACAGACAGGAGAGAAGGAGTAGCACGTCGACCGGACGACTCTGGCAAAAAACAACAACAAAAAAAGCTGACATGGTGAGAGGGCAAGCAGCATGCGCGATATGCCGTTTATTGCCCTCAGATAACCAACCCTAATACCAACTGGTAGGTATGTGCATACGTACGGGTATATACCTACAGTTCTTGACCTATCTCTTGTTATCTCACTCCTTCACCTTCGCCTTCACATCGACAACCGGCAGGGGCCTCGTCGGCGCTGAGGCAGATGTCACTTCTCATGGATGCCAAATATGCTAAACATCACCTACTACTAATGTTACTTACAGGTAGGTACATACCCAAGGTAAAGCACCTCTATGTTATCTATACCTACCGACCCAGGTATCTCTTACTACCTCACTGCTTCACCTACACATCAACAACGGGCAGCAGGCGGATGCTGTTTCTCATGGAAATCGAGTATAACATATGTGGATAGAGGTATTCTAAACGCCACTTGCTACTAATGCTAAGTACTTATAGGTAGGTACCTCAGGTAAAGCACCTACATGCTCTCACAGGCATATGGAACGAACGAACGGCGAAGACGAATAATAAGATAGGGGAATCAAAAAATCAAATTGCTAAAAGCATTAGGTACTTTCATCCATCATGAAACAGAAGGCAAAACGTATCATGAATTATCATGAAGAGAAGAAAAAGTCCAAATATGCCACGAAGAGAAGGAGGAGAAGAATGAATGAGTCCCATCACAAGCATTACTCATTTTAAAAAATTTCTCTCTCCACCACCACTTCCACTTCTCATCCAGCATCTTCCACCCCCCCCGTCCCTCTTGGCTTCTTACCTTTGGTGATATCCCGATCTCATGATATATATCCAAAAAAACATTATATCCCATGTCCTTCGTCCTGTACAGTTCCATATCCCATCATCATACACAACACACACTGACGCTAGTGCATCAAGAAATAACCACCCAGATGGAAAGTCTGCCTCGTCACGATACACCGCCACCCATACCGAGCGAACGAATAGATGGACGGACGGATGGATAGACGGACGGACGAGCGAACGAACGGAAGGGGGAGCCTTCGGAGCAGCAGGTTGGCCAACAGCAGTGGTTTTCTCTGCATCTCCTTTCGGATTTACATGTACTTCCGCACCGCGCGCGGCCTGTACCGGGCCGGAGTGGTGGGGGGGCTGGAGGAGCCTTCCCAGAGGGCACTGTTGTTGGGGTAAATAGACGAAGGTTAGCGGCGAAGACGATAAGGAGAGGGAGAGGGAGGGGAGTGAAACGTACCCAACGTAGGTACTGGGCGGGGTGGTGATGAAGCCGGAGTGGTCAGAGAGGTTGGCGCTGCCACCGGCGTTGCCAGAGGTGGGCATGCCCTGGACGTTGCAGGCTTGGATTTGGTCGTCGGGGATGGTGAGCCCGCGCAGCTTCTCGGGGGCCTCGATGATGGTGGCTGTCAGGCCCATCTCCACGTGCCACTCGATGTGGCAGTGGAAGAGGAAGACGCCCGCGTTGTCGGCCTTGAAGCGCAGCACCGCGTACGAGTTGGGCCACACCTGCACCACGTCCCGGCGGTTGGGTTTCGCACGGAACTGCCGGCTGCGCCCGGCCCACCGGCCTTCATTGGCGCCCGGCTTGTCCAGCACCTGGAACTGGTGCCCGTGCAGGTGAAACGGGTGGATGGCCGCGTCCAGGTTGTTGATCACGATGTCGACCACTTGGCCGGAGGGGACGATGAAGGGCAGCACGTCGCCGTAGATGCTGGGATCCGTGTTTGAATTGCCCGTCGTCGCTGCCGTGTACAGCGTCGGCGTCTTCTGCGTGATGTACGTCTGGTTGTTGAAGCAAGCACTAGAGGCCGATTAGTCAATCTCATGTCAGTCAGCTATTCACTCCCTTTTCAGAATGTCGACGTACCGAGGAAGTGAGTTGGCGTCGAGGCAGAAGGTGAAGTCGAGCACGATGACCTGGTCCGGAGCGGGCAGCTGGGCCTGGTTATCGTAGGGCAGGAAGCTGACGTCGTCGACGGGTGACCACGAGTTGACCACATCCTGGGTCAGGGCACCCTTGGGGTCCATGACCAGGTAGCCGGTGTAGTTGAAGGGCCAGCTGACGAAGCTGGGCGGGTCGATCTTCCAGTCGCGGTTCTGGTCCAGCGACAGCAGGAAGGGGTAGTTGCGGTGGTCGCTGTTGGCCGGCGTCAGGATGATGTCGTAGCGCTGCGCCGGCGCGATGCGCAGCTGGTACGCCTGTGCGTTCTGGATGAATGTGGCGTCGTTCATGATCACGTGCATGGTGTGCGAGTCGAAGTGCAAGAAGATGGAGGCGAAGGCGGCAAAGCTGATGATACGGATGCGGTACGTCTTCGTCTTGGACCACGTGATGTTGGCGCCCGCACCCTCGTTGACCAAAATGTTTTGCGGGAACGGCGGCAGGAATTGGGTGTTGGTGACGTTGAGCATATCCTGGACTAGATAGAGCGACTGGTTATGGTACCTATTGTTGCGAGTCAGGATCGTCTTAGTCCCCTTTCTCGCTAACCCTTCCGAGCCGAAGGAGTCTTCCACTTACCAGTCCGAGACCGTCAGGAGGTACTCGTCCGTGTACTGGCCGAGGTAGGGGTCGTTGATGGGATCCTTGATGATCAGCGGACCGCGCAGGCCGTCAGGGTACTGGCCCATGTTGTGGGAATGATCTGAAGCACAGCGGGGCCGACGTGTTAGCGGGTCATCCGACTCAAGCCCCTTAGGCTACGGAGGAGGGAGAATGCACATACACCAGTAGGTACCGGCAGCATCAGCCTGTGTCACGCGTCGTCTTTGTCAGTGACTCCTATACAACGGCGGGCGGTAATAGGGAGGGTGCCGACGTACGGTGAAGTTGTAGGTGAAGGTGCTGCCGGGCGGGATGGGGCACTGCGTGACCGAGGACGGGCCGTCCGAGTAGGGCGTGCCATACTGGTTGATACCGTGGAAGTGCAGGCCGGTGGTCTCGTTGCCAAGCTGGTTGGTGATGGTGACGAAGACGGTATCGCCGACGTTGGCCTCGATGGACGGGCACGGCCAGGCGCCGTTGACGCCGATGACGGGCCGGGCGAAGCCGTCGGGGGACGCCCAGACCCAGGTGATATCCCAGTTATAGGAGACCACCTCTGCACTAGCAGCGCCGGCCAGGAGGAGGCCGTAGGCGAGGGACGAATACATAGTGGGCGGCAGCAGCGAGGGAGGGCAACGAGAGACGGTGACGGAAAGAAATCGGACGAACACCCCGACGGGAGGGGAAAACGAAAGTCAAGGGGAGAGGACTGAAGGAAAGAGGGGACGGGGGGTAAGCTGCATGAGGAGGGAAAGAGAAGAGAGGGAAGATCGTGGACAGGACTTTGGACGTGGGCGAGGCCTCGTTTTAACTCGATCCGAACCCAGCAGGCCGGTCGGCTTCGCGAGCTCGGATGCCACAAAGGGGAGAGGGGCCAGGGAGAGTGGCCAGCACATGGCCGCCAGCTCTCCTACCGCCGGCTCGCCCATGTGCTCGGGTACCCGAGGCGGCAGGTCCTGGTAGGGCAGGTCGGGCTGGGGCCCTCGCATCGAGGGAAGCAGTAGTAGCCACCGCCATGCGCCCAGGAGGAGATGTCCAGGTTCGGCTAGGAGCAGCTGGAGGCTGAGATGACAGGATGGCGCCTCGAAAGCAGGTCGCCGAAGCAGGTGTGTGGGCACAGTATTGTGTGGCTGCAGCTCGGAAGTCCGTTATGGGCGTCGTCTAGTGGGAACTAATGGAGGCCGTGCATGGGTACGAGCAGGGGGGGAAGGGGGGGGAGGGGGGGCAGAAGGGGGGGAGAGGGGGGGTGCAGAAGAGGAGGGAAAGACGAGACGAGGGGGAAAGGGAACTCAGGGAACCGCCAACGATTCGTACCGACTGACGGCAGTACGAGGTAATGGGTAATGGATGCCTCCTCGGCCCCCAAAACCCGAAGCAAGTAGGGTGATGTCGACAGCCAAGGGGGAAGGAAGGCAGGAAGGCAGGAAGGCAGGCAAGTTGGCAGACAGGAGGGGGCAGACCGGCAGGCGGACACACCGGTACCGACAGAACAGAAAGAATAGGTACAGAAGGAATAGGTACCTACTTCGTGGGAGGTGGTGGCGGCGGCGGTGGACGCTGGATGGGCTGCCGCTCCGAGGCTGCTCGGCTTGGCAGCCCGCCGCCGCAGCAGGAATCCTCCGATGCTGTTTCTATCCACGGACGGTTGTACCCAGCACCAGGTAAGTGTGTAGGCCTGCAGGCAGTTCGATTTGGGCCAGGTAGCCAGACCGGCATAGTCAGGGGCCAGGACCAATGGATTCCAGACGCGCCCGCCTGACCGGCGAGAGAGGACCCGCGTCACCGCGTCGAGCGTAGCGAAAATGCAATAAACATGTAGGAGACGAGGGGGAAAAAGGGCGGGGGGGTGCCCAACAGAGAGATAGATCTCGTTCCGTCTGAGCTGATGGGATCTAGCCCCGTCGACTAATGCACCCGGTACCCTGGCCGGCACAGGACTGGACGGGGCCAAAGAGACGAAAGAGGGAAGAATAAAAAACGAAATAGCGAGCAAGGATGTGCTGCGGGAAAGCAAGGGTACCCGGGGACCCTCCTCGTCCCGAATCGGGGAAAGACGAGGCAGGTACGACGAGGGACGACAGGTTGGGGCCCGCCGGAGAGACGACAGGCACGCCTACGAGCTGTACTAGCGCCAGAGACAACGGACAAGATAGACAATTATTGGGAGAAAACGGGGCCAACGGGGACAACGCAGAGCGTGCTTTGCCGTGCGGGCTAGCGCACGCCCAGGAATGGGCGGTGGCGTCTACTAGTTCCGTCAGGCCGTCAGGAAGAGTCAGCAGACGAGAAGTTGCGGTCGGAAGGCTGAGAAAAGAAAAAGAGGCGGCCGGAGAGGGGAGGAGAGGAAGAGGAAGGGGATGAGAAGACCCTGTCACTGCCTGCCTCTTGGCCCGAGACACCCAAGCACCCAAGACCATCGAAGACGGAGGTGAGCTGGCCGCCCATTCGCCGCGCCAGGAGGGAATCTCCGCAGGGCTGTGCAAGTACTGTGCGGCTGTCCCTCGTCTCCGCCCGGCCAGGGGAGAGAAGGGAGGGAACAAGCAACGAGGAGGAGGAGGCAAAGAGGCGAGAGGCGGCCAACCGGCCTCCAGATCGGCGGCGACTGCCTTGATCCTTTGCAGCATTGCGTTGCTTTGCGCGGAGTCAGATAAGCGTACTTCCGCAGGTCGTGTTGGAGAGAAGGTGTGGTGAGGTCTGGTGCCAACTGCAACCCTCTCTTGGCGGCGGTCATGGACGAATCTCAAGCGCCGCAGAGGGCGGGGTGGGGACGGCGGGGGGTAACGGTGGAGGAGAGGGCATGCAGGGCATGCATGGCAGTCAAGGAAAGGCAAGTGGCTGACTGCGGTGCAGAAGAGACGCCCCGAATCGGACGATGCGATACGACCCCGGCGTGAGGGAAGCAGAGAGCAGGAGACGGGAGGACAGAAGCCATGCGCGCACGGCCACCGACGGGCTTTCCTGTCAACGGCCAGCGGGCCTGCTTGACGCGAGGAGATGGGTCGTGGTCAATGGGTCGTGGCTAATGGGTCGTGGATGATGGGTCGTGGATGATGGGTCGTGGGCGATGGATGGTGGATGGGCCATGGATGATGGGTCATGGATGATGGGTCATGGATGATGGGTCATGGATGATGGGCCATGGATGATGGATCTGGAGTGCGAGGGGGAGCGACAGATCCGAACTCTGTCTGTCTCGGATATCTTCCCAGGTCGGACGAGGGACAGCAGGAGGGAGAAAGAGCGGCGAGTGGCTCCTCGTGGACAAATCGCGCGGCCGCCCCGTCCTGCTGCGTAAGAGACATCAGACGGCATCACCAACGGGCCAACGGTGGGCGTTGGGCCATGTGGACGCACTCGCCGGCCGATCGGGCACGGAGGGGAAGCGAGGTCGAGAGATGAAGCTCCAATGGTCGAGGGCAGCCCGTCGTGGGCAGCAGCGTCCAGGGCAGCTCCGAAAATAGCCTGGCGCCCTGGCACTGGCATGGGGTTGGCGGGGCACACCTCAGGGGACTCGAGCCCAGCGGCCCCCCTACCCTGGCGATGCGGGTGCAGCCCGGTCTGGCGCTGCGTGACGATAGGTGATGGTGTGCACAGCACGCTAACAAGGCTTACGGCGATCAGGAATGCGCTATTGCTTCCTAAGACTTAGCGAAAGCCGATGCCCACTGGGCTGATTACCGAGGGCCAATCACGCGCGGCCGCACTGCAGAGAAGGGGGTGTGGGGGGTCCTTCTACTGATGAGCAGCTGGCAGCCTGCCTTCCTGGCGGGCGCGGGCGGCCTGTACTTCTCTCCTATGCTCGGTACCTACTTGGACCTGGACCTGAAGGTCTGGATTGCGTCAGAGATTGCGGGCGTTGCAGCACTCGGTAAGGTTCTGACATAGGCAGCTATGTAAGTACGGAGCAGCTGCTGGCCTCTCTCCGAAGGTGCTGACGCTGGTAGCTTTAGACCGTCAATAGATCGTGAAGGCCGGCCCGGCGCCCACAGTTTCGGTGGCCGCAGCTTGCGCTAACGCCAGAACGCACAAGTGGTGGTGGGGGGGGCTCGGCGCCCGGCCGAACTTCCATTTTCCCTAGGGCCAGCGTGGATGGCACCACTTCCTTCGCCGCGCTCAGTCGTGGTGCGCGAGGACTGCTGTGTGCCGCCTGCTGCGTGCGGCAACCTTAAAATCTTAGCGCATAGCTAGCGGGCGATTTAGGCTTTCCCCAATGTTGCCAGCGGTGGCGGGTGGGCGGTGGGTGGTACCGGCTCGCGGGTTGCCGGTACACGACCTCTGCTGGCCCTCTACCGCTGCGCCTCTACCCAGCAGGTCCCTGAGCGGCTGCAATGTAGGGCACGATGGAGGGCAGCCGGCCACCACCTTCAGGGACGTTGTGGTGGTATCCGCTGGAGCTCCTCCGAAGCGCGCGCCGCACCAGGACCGGGGCGAGCACCGGCTGGCAACCCGGCCACGAGAAGGGAAAGGGAAAAGAAAAGCGAGAAGTGGTACGTACGCAAGAGGCCCAGGCAAGCCACTAATTACGGATCAGGCCGCCGCGGGCCCCTCGTGGCCGTTCTCGTCCTTACCGTCAGGCACTTCTTCTCTTTCCGTTCTCTCAGCTCGCCCCGTCGCGGGCCAAGGGTCCCGGAAGCGCCTCCGCTGAGGTAGCGACATTGGGCTATTGAGCGACCTATTGCCTCTTCACGCGCGACTGGCCTGATGACGGCGCAGCCTCTTCCTGCCGCATCCCACAGAGATGCCGCTTACGGTAAGTCTCTCCTCGACCTCCTCCGTAAGGAGCTCTGTGTGCGATGCAGCGTGGTGCCAGGGGCCCCGGGGAGGTCGCACCAAGCCCCGAGAGAATGCTCCCACACTATCGACCTCGGCCGCGGGCCCCGTCCAGCCAGCGCCCAGCACGCCCAGCCATCCACGGGCCATTGTTTTCAGCTCGAGCAGCCGGTGGGCCGCAACCAGCGAATCCGGTGACATCACCGCGGCGCACGCCTCGGTCCTTGAAGGAATGATGAGCTGCGCATCTGCATTTGTGTCTGCATCTGTCTGCATGCGCCTCGACTCGAGCCTGCCAGCGTCGCACCCGTGAGCCGTCCTCGCCGCGGGCCAGGCGCTGATAGGCGAGCCAGCCTGGCCGTTTCCGTCTGCTCCGTCTGCTCCGTCTGCTCCGTCTGCTCCGTCTGCTCTGTCTGCTCTGTCTGCTCCGTCGGCTCCATCTGCTCCATCTGCTCCATCTGCTCCCCTCCCCAGCGAAAGCCTGGCCAGCACGCCAGCGCGCCCGCACGCCAGCTGGCCAGGACGCGCTGCACGAGAAAAGACGCACCGATCGTGATATTGCTGCTGCAGCTGAGGGGACGAGTCGGTGGGACCAATGACCCGATCGGCCGGTCGCTGACGATCCCCTCCTTCTAACAGGCTCAGACTGCATCCCTCAAGGGGCTTAATCGCTCAGAATGCCCGGTTCCTTGGCCCCGATCATCGAGCATCTCAACCTTCGCATGGCACTAGGGCGGGGGCAGGAGAGTCTCTGAAAGTTGCTGACCGCCTCCGCGATGGGCCCCGAGAGCAATCGAGCAGCCGTCTGGTATCGCCGGCCACTAGCGGGCGCGTTCCGCCAATATATCCTGCAAATGCACGAAGAACATATTGGAGGATTGAGAAGGCGGCATCCGGCCCCGGCCCAGCGCAGCCCCGCCGACTATTATGCGGCCAGTCCCAACTATCTACTGGGCCTTTACTCGGTACCTGTCAGCACCTTCCGGCATGGAAGGAGACGGGGCACGCCTCCCAAAGCTGGGACGGACCACGCCGTATCCGCACATACCTACAAGCCATCTTCGGTGTCATTCCGTTCTTCCAGTCTATATTGATGGGTTATTCGGCGTAAATACGAGCTCGGAAAGGGAAAGAGCGCCGGCTAGGCTCGGACTCCTTCCTGCTTTGCAGGTGCCAGCTCACCACACCAGCTGCTGGGGTGCCTCCACCAGCCTTAGGTAGGTACCTAACCTACCTGTGCCTTCTACAGGTACCCTCCTGCTTCGATGCTGTCGTCCGTCGGCGGTTTTCACATGTACCAAGACATACCACCAAGGCAGCGGGGGATAGAGCAGCCTGTTCTCGACCCGAACTTTCCGGTCACGGGGCTGCTCTACGAAAAGCAGACGCGCATCGTCACGGTTGCGTCGGTCGTGTAAGGCTCCACAGCCTCTCCAGACTCTCAACCGTGGAGGCGTTGTGCTGCCCCAAAAGGCTCTGGACGGCATACCCCGTCGATCGCTGATACGGCGGCGAAAACACATGCCTGCCGTTCTTACTGTTGTTGCTGTTGCTGCTACTGTTGTTTCTTCCTCTCCTGCTCCTGTTCCTTCTACCGTTGCCGCCACTTCCTCTCCCCATGCTGCGTAACCAGTTACTGCTGCTCACATCTTTCGATCTCACCCCGGCATTGGATGATGTGCGGGGCCGGTTTCGAGGTACTTCGTAGCCAACTCTCTTATCATTGCTGAACTCGGAGAGCCGGCCGGCTCTGCGCGACCCCGGCGGTTCGCGAAGGCGCTCGCGCTCCGGGTGAGGCTCTCGCCAAAGGCTTGGCGCCTAGATTGAACTCTAATTTACCCTTCCCGCATGCGCCTGGTCCTCCTCAGTTTATCCTCGAAAGCTAGCCCGCTCTGAAGACCCAGGTTGGTTAAGTCAACCCAGGCCCGCCCGCCGGCCAGGCCAGGCCAGGGGGGCCACCCGCTCAATACAAGTACAGGTCGCAGCATCCCGCATGAGGACGGGCAAATTGCAGCTGCGCAGCTGCACGGCGGGCCGCTGTGGCGTCGAGGCGGCGTTTCAATATCATCTCCACCCTTCTGTTTACTACACCGTTATATCGAAACAGATGTTTCCTTCACGGCTAGGTAGGAAATAGTAATAACAATTAGGGGTCCCCCCTTCTTCTCCGCTCCCCACTTCCTTTCCTCTTTTGCTTCTTGCGGCTGGAAGCGACCTTCTCTTCTCCATCTTCAAACAAAGAATGGCCCTGGTTCATTCTCGCGCCGTGCCCGGTGGCGTCCGGTAATGATGGAAGCAAAATAGGAGGTGGGGAGGGGGGACTTTCAGCGCTTCGATAAACTCGGCGCCCGACTTATTGTTTACTCTCCGCTCGTCTGAAAGAGAAAGATGCATGCGAGAAAACGTGCGTCTTCCTTTCCCTCTGCTTTTGCGCGGATCGCAGTGCCGAATATCGAATTGCGTGGCGGACGGCGGGACTAAAGAGAGACATTCCCGAAGCCCAGCCTCATGCAGGCTTAGTCCCGCGAGACGCGCGCGACACGTCGTCACTCGTACCTTCTATAGGTAACAGGGTGGGCATGGAAGGGAAGAAACGAAGCCGGACGCAGTCCCCAAGGAGAAAAAGACGAAGAAGACGAATCAAGGGTTAGACCGGAGGAAATCTATGCCCGTTTTCCCCGAATCCCATGCCTTCCTCCCCCCTCGTGCGGTGGAAACGTAACATGAGACAGCAGCTTGCTCGCTTTCCCTGCTGGACGTCAAGACACCGCAGGGGCGAGAAACAAGGAACGAGATCCGGACTTTTTTTCCTTTGACTCTTGTCCCCCCTTCTCTTCTCCTTGTTTACTTCGCTTCCTCTTCTTCGCCCTCGCCCGTATCTCCGTGTCCTCCGGCAGCAAGAACCCGGGACCTGAGGTATGTGTGTGTGCATAGATTGTACATCTACCTCTGTTTTTGCGGCACACAAATTCCCGACGTGCCACAAGCTTAAAGTGGGAGGGATGGAGGCAGGGAAGGAAGGTTGTTCTCTTGCACTCGACGTCATGCGGGCGTCCGACCTGTGCTTCCCTCCCCCTCCCCCTTTCTCTCTTTTTTCCATGCATGCAGGTATGTACAGGTCATGTTCGTACAGGTCTCCATTTGCATGCATGTCCGTTTGGTGTGCAGAACACCTACCTACCTACATCTAGAGGCACATAACCTACCTGCGACGGGACAAACAGCGGAATGTTGGCCAAGTCACCTGCCCGGTCCAGGCGAGATCTGTTGTTGTACTACACGATCTTTCCGGGATATCATAAGCACGCACGAAAAGCAACACCCCTTCCTTCCCGCCACTCCATCCTAAATCACGCTATGAGGCTACAGCAAATAATGCCCGACTTCATGTTCTCGTGGTCATATGGATGGAGGGACTCCTGTGGCCTTATTTTGCCCCCTCCTTCTCGTAGGTCTACCTACCTACCCTTGAGCTGAGCTCGCCAAAATGAGTGAGCGGGGGTGGGCCGAGATCCTAGCCTTTGGCCTTGTGATCGCCACCTCTGTCGGGGGAGGGGGGGGGGTCATGGGGCGAGGCCAACAACCTGGAGGAGGCGACCCCGGACGTCGTGCCCAGAGACGGTGTCATGACCATGCTATCAAACTGACGCGCCTGCTCCGTGCCTAACACCACTTGCTCCGGAGATGCAGCAGCATGGGTGGGCTCCGGTTTGCTCCGTGGAAATGTTCAGTTCCAGTTCCAGGCCGCATACAGAACGAAGGGCCCAGAAGAGGTGAGCAGGTAGTCATCCCCTGCGTTCTCTCGCTTCCTCCCTCCTCCCCTTGCTATCTATGGTACGCCCCTGCTCTACAGGTATACTATGGAACCAACCCCCGAAGAGACTCTCTGACTGGCTATCGGGTCGTGGGATCCTCAAATTTCAGGGGGGCTGCACCACGCAGTGACCTTGCTTGGGCGAAGGCCTCAAACATCACAACCGAGGTTTGGCGCTGGAGTACGACGCGGTGTAAGGCTGTGCCTGCTGGCCTAGATTTCTTTGTAGCATCTATATAGATGGCATACAACGGCGATAGGCGGGCGCGCGGGGGAGGGAGACAAAGCTGGCAACCCGGCGATGTCTGGTCACGGCATCAGGGGTCCCGTCTCGAGGGCCGGCCATCCTCCCGATGGAGAAATTTTGGCGCAACCTCCCCTTTCCTTCCCCCCTACCTTCATCACGATGCTACCTAGGGTAGATGAGTGGTACCTACCGGTGATCTCCTCTTACACCACATTATCACCCGCTACTACTTGCTCTCTCTCCTGCAGGGAATTCACTGCCCATTGGCTGTGTGTTGCTCATCCTCCGGCTACTACTACACCCCGTGCGGTAGCAGTACAGATGGCCGATCATCTCGAACTTGACCAACTCCCGAGCCCCCCCCTTTCCGCGACCAGGGAGGATGACCGATACGACCTTGTCCGGGTAGAGGAAGTACAAGGCTGGAGCCACCAACTTCGTGGGCCAGGAGGCTGGCGGGGATCCTTGCCCCCTTTCTCCCCTCGCTTAAAGTTGCTATCAACTGTGGTTACTGGGTCTTTTCTAGCTAACCGTGCCAGTGTATGTACCGGTAAAGGGATAGCTACACCTACCGCCTATAATATATTACTACCTACGTACAGGAAAGTAGAGGAAGCGCGGGGAGAAACAATATTTTATGTATAAGCATTGGCTGCCTAACCGAATTCTACTACGATGAAGTGGCTAACCCATCAAGTACAGGTAGCTGTACCGCCGGATTGTCCTCGATACGCTTGTACCGGGGATATTGCCGCGAACTCAGTGGCTGGGTAAAGGGGTACTTGAAGATGTTTGCCACTCCGCCATTGTCAGAAGGAGACTTGTTGGGACAACTGGAATGGGCGTTATGCGATGCTATCCTATTTGCCTACTTGTTTATTGCCTCAATGTATGTATGAATGTGCTTAGCGTTCCGACTCGCCCTAGCAAGGCCAGACTAGACCAGATCCCGGCTCCAGCCCCGGTCCCGGTGCCGGCGCGAGGAGCTACCGTCGAATAAGTACATGGTAGGCAAGCGAGGCGAGGATTGGGCCCCCGAACCGGAGCTATTCCCATCCGCCGTCTTTTCTTTCACTTTGATCCTGCAAGCCCGAAAGGAGTTGTGGTAAATAAGAGCCCGTACGTAGGTGTACCTCTAGCGGGAATGACGATGCTGCTGAGGGCCGTCACGACAACCCGTAGGGTATTGTGCCGTACTGCACGTAAGCTAAAGGGCTGCATGTGGTGTAATGGCTGCGGCGGAACGTGGTAGCATAGCCATATCCCTTCCAGTTACAGTGAAGCGGAGTTTAACTCTGAAAGCGCCGTACTCATCAGTACCCACGTATATGTATTATTGACACACGGAGGATGTGTGGAAGAGAAAGTGGCCTACAAGTATCTCAATAGTGGCAAGTTATGTACCTAGGTAGCTGAGAACATCCGGCAATGCTTGACCTGATCCCCAGGACTGTCCGAGTTGCCAGCACGGTATCGCCGAGCCGTGAAGACTATCACAGACAGCATTGGCTCTGGGTACACTCATGCCCTCACGACGTGTCACGGGCCTCCGTTCTTCACAGACGCGTATATGGGAAAGTACTCCGTACGTCCTCCTTCCAGGTTAGGTGATTATTGCTAGCGCTTCCCCTTTTTAAAGGACCAGGATGTCGACATACCGTTCTATAGGCCTTCATCCTGTCCTGCTCCATAGCAAACATGATATCGTACAGGACGTATTCTACACGGGATTTTCTATTTCACCCATCAGGCCTTTACTCCGAGACTTGAGCCCTTTGCGAGGTATCCTTCCGATCTTCTTCTTGCAGCCGCTCCACGAGCTTTTCTCGTAGAAAGGGACTCAAGCCCAAGCTAAGGGAAGATGACGGTTTATCAGCGACGGGAACGGGGGGGGGGGGCAGCATCGCACTTTCGAGAGGCCTTATTATTTACTAACATTCCCTCGTTGGTAACGATGCGGTATGTCCCGGAAGGCTGAAAGTTGTCCAGCAGAGTTCCTTGACCGTCAACTTCGACGCTGCCCAGGATGTCCTCGGGCCTGAGTACTTCGAGGTCAGCATCCGCCCACACTGAGATTTATGAACGTGCGGCAGCACTGACCAAGCGATTCTCCCAAAATCTGGGGGGTTCCTTCGCTGTGAGTAGGGGGGTGAACTGTCAGCATGTACGCAGGATTATATCAAACCCCCCTGGCTCAGAAGGCTTACGTCGCTGAGATGCACCCATCCACCAACACCGCCGCCACCAGGCCCTCCCTGGTAGCTGCAAATGCCCCATGAAGTTAGCTGAGGCCCAACAAAACGCTACCACGATCGCAGGCAAGGTTACTGGGAACTCCAAATTCTTCGGGATATAACCTACGACGCACCCCCAGCGCCGCCAAGCCCACTGCCAAGAGTGGACCCACCGGGCGAGGCAAAGGCGAGGGCCTGAGATTTCAGGTCCTCGTCCTGAGCGGCGTATTTGGCGAGCACCTCATTGAGGATGGGCAGGAAGCTTGGGTTCTCCTTGAACGAGTTCGGGCTGGGGGGCAGCTCGGTCGTTGTGCCGATGGCCGCCGTCCACGAGGGCGGGCTTGCCTCTAGATAGCTGAGGAGATACGACGGCGGCGTGGTCGGGAGACGAAAGACTTTCTAGGCACGTCATATTAGGCCCGGCGACGCGGCAGCCGACTAGGAGACAAGGAGGAAGAGATAAAAGACAAAAACTGGCAGAATCTGAGAACAAAGGGCCTCTCATACTATGTAGCTGTTGTTGGGAAGGGTGCTAAAGCTGGCTCTCCGATACAGTGCCCTCCAGGGCCGCGCTTGGGCGCCAATGCGAAGGGCTAGCATTTCTTGAACAGTGCTTCCGCCGCTTGGAGTTATTTCAACTGGATGACTGAGAGGAGGAAGAAGTTGAGAGACGTAATGGAGGTGAGAGAGGAAAAGAGAGAGATGATCGACAATGACGCTCACCCTTGTCGGCGTCGTTGGTCGTCTGGGCCTTCTCGTTTCTGGTTGCTCCAAATCGCATCACGTGCAAGGATGCGGCCCCACACTGCCTATCCCCACAACCCGCCACGGTCAGCTTTCCAGTAGTTTGCCGACTTCGACCTCAACCTCGCCGTTGCCGATAGATACCTATCCATTGTCTTTACCGATGTCTAGGTATATGATTTTGATTAACTTGGGATTCTGTATGCTCTACTATGCTCTGCTGACGCGACCGTTGTAGTTACCCCCTTTTTTTTTTCCCCAGAGGTCTTGACCTTTCGCCCTCGCCGTCTATCCGTCCGTCTACACCAGCCCCTTTCATCGATATCTTCACCTAACCCGTAGCCAGCCACCGCGTCTAGGCTTTATGGCCCCCCAGAGCTCAGTTTCTAACAAGTCGAACCGACAAGGCGCCCCCGTAGCTCGGCTGTTTGTACTGGATCGCAGCCAAACCCGCGCATGGGCTTGTTTCGCCGAGCTGCGCGGGCGGTCGGTTCGACTCCCGCAAGAGAACCTTCCGCGCGTTTTTCTGCGAGGATGTAAAAGCCCTTTGCCTCATGGGGTTTCGTAACCTCCAACCTGTGATGATGGGTTGGTTGGTAAGCTTTATGCCTCCCCGGGGGATAAAAGAGTTAATGGCCCTTCCTTTTTTCATCTTCGCATCGCTCGGGTGCAGCGGTGAAGCGCGTTTGTGTTTTTGCCCCTTTAGTCTCTTCCAGTATGGATTACCGTGCGGTTGCTAGGAAGTACTGTGCTAGCTATTGCCCAAGCACCTACATACATACGTAGTAACGGACCGCTACACTGGGCGGCCCATATGCTAGCATTATCCATTTGCGAGTGTCGGCGTTGTTCGGGCTGCCTCGCCCGTCAGTCAGCCTCCCTCGGACGACTCTCCGTCACGCCTCCCTTTTTAACTTCAGCCCATCAGCCACCTTCTCTTTCTCTTCCCGTGCACCCTTTCCTTCTTCCGCCTCGCCCTGTCTATCGTCATTTCGGGGCTCTCGATCGTCGGGTTCTGGCGAGGAAGACCATCTATACAAGTGTTGCCATCGAGACGTGGGGAGAGTACTTTCCCGTTTATAGCACTCGGTCCCGACTCGGATAGCTTCGAATGAGCCCCGACCGCCTGCCTTTGATCTGGATGGCACGCGAAATCCCACCCCAGGAGTCCCTCGCTAAGGGCCATAGGGGCAGATGCGATAGGGGCTGCTTAGAAGAGGTCCGTACGGTGTTCTGCCTGGCGCTGCGAAGCCGCTCCATCCCTTCTGATGAACCGCCGGCGATTCCCCGTGACCCGCTCTCGGGAAGTCTACGTCGGAGCGATGGACACAAGTCGTTAACGGCCATGGTGACAGAAAGGAAGAGGAACGCCACCAATAAAACCAAAATAAGAAAGGGGCCGCTGCGAAAGAGAAAGGGGCTGGACGATACGAGATGCGAGGAGTACGCTCGTACTAGGCACCCGGGAATTCATGAAGAAGTCGTATGACTCGAGCTCGAACTGATACAGTTCGCTCTCAAGTGTTGTCATGTGTAAAAACTGATACGGAGAATCCGGAAAACGCAGAGCCGGAGCATATAGGTCGGCGTAAAGCTCTGCCTCTGTCACATAGTCCGTGTCGAAGTAACTCCTGTGGGTGGTGGCCATCTTGCCTGTAATGATTTGCCGAAATGGAGTAAAGAAATATGCAAAGGGAGACGGTGAGAGGCAGTAGTAACCAAATATTCTTCTTAATCGGGCTGTTGTTGTTGCTGCTATAGTTGTGATTGAAGGGGAGTTGATGGCGGCCTGGACGTAAAGATTGGGGGGAGGTGTCTCCTTAAGGCCTCCGTAGTGCCTGCCCGGGCGGTCTTCATACGAGGCACTCACTACCTTGGCTTGTATCAGTAGCACTTTGCACTAGTGTTGGTACTCAGGTAGGCACCTGGATAAGATGGAAACTATTCGGAAGGTACTAGCGAGGTTTACCACTACCGTGTACCCTCTAACGTTTAACGCTTCCAGTTTCTTTCGGGTAGGAGCTCCGCGGGCCCCGACTTGGGCGCCCTGCTGCGGACGAGATCCATATGCCCATATGCCTCAGGAGCTTCCGCCCCTATTCACTCAACCTTAAGGAGGCCCACCCGCATGTGCCCCTTTCCGCCGCGATTCGCCCTAAAGTAGTACGGCACGAAGACCAGCTCTCTCCCCGGCCTAATCCACACGGTCCCGGATGCCGTCGTATTGTCGGCGGAGTCAAGCGGCAGGCGTCTCTCGTAGCAGATCGTCCGCAAGGCCACGTACGGCTCCCCCGTTTCTTTATGGACACGCCGCTCTTCGGCAACGTGGGCGCCTGGTACAATACCGACGTCCTTGAAGTGGTTCTGCTCCCACGGGTTGTCGACGTCTTCGACGCAGTAGACGATGGGGCCCCGAGCCAGAGCGACGATATTCTGGTTGGTATAGGGGTGAGGTGCGATGTACCGCGGCCCGAAGTTGCCAATGCTAAGGGTGAAGGTGGGGTTGGCCCGGACGTATTCGGGGCTGAGGGTGATATAGCCAGGCCATATCGACATCGAGTTGGGCTCCGGCGCCTCCGGGATGACATTGAACTGGCCCTGGGCCCAGGCGGGAATCCGCAGCTGAATTGCTAGCACGGCGCCCTTCGGCACCGTGGTGCTGAACACCACGGTACCCTCCCACGGCCAGTCCGAATCCTGCTGGAGAGTGAGCCTCTTGCCTCTAACGCCCATCCATGCCATCGTCGCCCTCGTGTAAAGGTGCACGTTGACGCATTCGTGTAGACAATTTACGTCGTCGCGCGTATAATCAACATGCCATAGGTAGCCGCCGAGGCTCCCGAAGAGCCGGGTGAGGTTCGGCGGGCAGCAGGAGACATCGAACCACTCCGAGCGGACGCTCTCGTTCCCGTCCGAGCTCGCCAGCTGATTGGAATACGTGAAAGCTCGGCCCTGCAGGCTCATTGCCGTCATTACGTTGTTGTACAGACACAGTTCCATCACGTCGGCGTAGCGACCGTCGAGCTCGAAGGCGAGCAGGCGCTCGGCGAGCATCATGGCCCCGATGGACGCGCAGGTCTCGTTGTAGCAGCCGCCCTCGTCGGTCCCCTGCGGCAGGAAGTAGTCGATGCCGAAGCCTTCCCACTGCCCCATGGCGCCGATTCCTCCCGTCAGGGACATCTTACGGTCCACCATGTTGCTCCAGAGCCGGCACAGCGTGGCCTCCCACTCGCGCATGCGCGGCAGCGGCCGCTCGGCAATTGACGACCGCCTGTTGACATTGAGAAGGTCGGCGACGGCGCTCAGGAGATACATCGCCCGCACGGCATGGCCCTCGATCGTCGGCTGCTGCAGGATGGGGAGGTGGGCCTGGCTATACCAGTGGGAGTGCGGCTGA
Organism: Barbatosphaeria neglecta; assembly: GCA_022813145.1. Classification (NCBI taxonomy): domain Eukaryota; kingdom Fungi; phylum Ascomycota; class Sordariomycetes; order Barbatosphaeriales; family Barbatosphaeriaceae; genus Barbatosphaeria; species Barbatosphaeria neglecta. The sequence continues at coordinate 27,120 of JAKLNC010000203.1, read as the reverse complement.
GGATAGGAGCCCGGCCGCTTCCAGGGGCTGTCGCCGCGCCGCGCTTCCTCCCAGTCGAAGTAGTGCTTTCCCTCATGGCCCCGCGGATTGCCGCGCTCCTCGAGGAAGAAGCGCGCGAGGTCGTAGGCGTCGATGTCTTTCGTTTCCCAGTACAGTCGCAGCAGCGCAAACTCGATTTCGGGATGGCCGGGATACCCCTTTCTCTGGTCCACCCCAGGCCCGAAAGTCTTCCGGATGAGGGCGACGTACTTCCTGATCGGCCCGAGGAAGTCGTCGTTCTCGTAATAGCGGTGATGGGCGAGCGCAGCTTCGATCAGATGCCCGGCATTGTACCTGGGGAGACGGCGTGTCAGTTCTTCCATAATCTGCAGGGGGGGATCCCTGTCGGGGCCCATACAGCTCGTGCATATCTCGCAGGTTGGACCACCTCTTGTCCGGCTCGACGAGGCTATAATGCAGGTTGATGTAGCCGTCTTCGTGCTGAGCCGCCCCGATGAGCTTGACGATGTGCCTGACCGCTGCGTCGATTTCCTTGTCGTACTTCTCGGTCAGGAAATAGACAGCTCCCTCCACCCACTTGGCCAAGTCGCTGTCCCAGAACAGGTGGCGGGGAGCTGGCCAGCTGGACTTGTCGTCGTAGATCGGCTGCCACTCGAGATTGAAGCAGTCATACCGCCCGGTCTTCTTTAGCTGTTCCAGCTGCGCCAACAGCGTCACCCGAGAGATCGTGTCTCTCCGCCGTTCGAGGATCGAAGGCTCATGAAACGTCGTCCTGGCGAAAGTGACCTGTGGGCCGGGGATGAACATCGTGACTAGTCTCCTTCAGGAACCCGTCCTGAGTTGAAGTACTAAGTCGATGGAAGAGCGATGCTGAGTGTGGATTGCTTTTCGTCTGCCTCGGCTATTATACGCCCTTCCCCTCGGGGAACCCAGAACGCCTGGAGACTGTCTTGTGTAACTAACAGATGGAAAGTCTGTAGCGGCACGTTTTCCGTTGCGGGGCACGTTTGGCGTTGCAGGTACCTAGGGAGATACCACCCCGAAGGGCCACCTTAGCTAGTAGGTAGATAGGTACGTAGGTATTGTGCTATCTGGAAGTCCCTACTCGCCCAGTTCAGCTACCGTCCGTCATCAGCCATCGTCATTATCGCGTGGAGGAAATAGCCCCAGTTCGGGCAGGTTCAGTCTTATACACGCAGGTTCCATTGAATGAAAAGAAAGATAAAACCGAAGGGTCAGCACGGCCACCACAAATGGTGATGATACCATAACCCAATGTCCCAATGCCCCCCCCCGTCCTAATCCCCATCCCTAACGTCCTATATCGTATACCACTTTCATCACCTCGCCTTCTCTTTCTCTCCTTATTTGCCGCCGAACCAGCTGGAGATACCGCCTTTGGCCTTGGCGGCTCCCTCCTCGACCTTCTTGTCGAACTGGTCGACCTTCTTGATGGCGCTGGCCTTGGCATCCTTGGCATAGGCCTCGGCTTCGTTGCGCGCCTTGGCGAAGTCGCTGTTGGTCTTGGCGATCTAGAGGGGTGACGTATTAGTGGGAGGGTATTCTCTTTCGTTAGGATAAGGAGGGGATAGGGAGGGATGCGGCGAACAGGACGAGGACGGGGGGGGGGGGGGGGGTAAACGGAAAAGGAGGAAGGATAGGGAAAGAAAGGAAGAGACATACGGCGGAGTCGATCTTGGCGCCCGCTTCGGCGCCCAGCTTCTCGGCCTCCTTCTCGGCCTGGTAGCGATCGCCCCGGACCTTGCTGCCGGCCTTGTGAATGTCGCCTATGTTCGTCGCGGAAAGAGAGTGAGTCAGTAGCTGGCGTAAAGATGCGAAAGAGAGGAATTGCTTTCGGGGAGACGACGCACTCTCAAACTTCTTCTCGGCGGCCTTGACGTTGCCGCCGGAGGCGTAGAGGTAGTAGCCGACGCCGCCTGCTGCGGCGAGGCCGAGGTAGAGCGGGAGGCTAGACTTGCGCGACATGATGCTGGTGTCGAATTCGGCGTGGACGCCTTCTCGGTGAGATTTTGTGTGTGTGAGTGTGTGTGTGTGGTGAATGTGCGACGGTGGTTTTCCGAGCCAGAGAGCAGTAGACGAGACGACGCGCGGTTCTGCAGGCGTCGAAAGCACACAAATGGCAGGTCAGGACACACGGGAAAGTATGAGAATCAGGTGCTTATAAGTTGGGATGAGGGGATGGATGGAGGAGGGGAGGAAGGTGTGGTTCGATTGGGAACTACGTGCTAGATATGCGGCAATGTATATGTGTGATTCGAGGTCTCGGGCGGCCGCTCGTTGTTCCATCCATCACACAGTCGAGCTTAGCATCGAGTACACCAGGGCAAGCCGCCCAGTTTCCGTCCCTTCCGTCCAATACGTCTCTGCTGCCGCATCCCGTCAGCCATTCGCCCGCTCGATTTCGGTGCGCTTTGTCCGTGCAGCTCAAAGTTGGATGTCGCTTTTACACGGCGCGCGCAGCAGATACATGACGTAGCGCGCTGTCTGCTGCGGGGAAAGCAAGTCGCCTGTGCCCCCCAAGTACACCATGTAACAGCGGGGCCCCTGGGCGGGCTGCCGTCCACTATCCTCGATGGCACATGCTAGGCACCCCTGCTGCCCCACATCGAGGTCTGCCCATCCGCTGAGATTTAGCTCCAGTGTCTGTTTCGCTTCGAGCTTCACCCTCTGCGCGGAGGGAGGCATAGTAAAAGCTCGTAAGATGTTCCATCACCACTTGATGCGAATCGGCACGTAGCGCTCCTATTTGTGGGTATGGTTATTCTACCCCTAGAAGGTTCATGCGCCGCGTAATCGCAGTGTGCGTAGGTATGTATGTGTTCTGTCAGTTGTGTCCATCCTTCTTGGGGGGATGCTCACGGGTGCATCCTTCAGTCCAATGAGTGCCGTGGTTGGCTGGGGCGGGTTACATCATCGAGTCTAGGCCCAAGTTTCCTTGCTCGCGATGGCTGCTGCCGTACCGGAGTTGGTACCGGGTTGGCAGACAGGGGAGCAAGAAATGGGCGAGCCACGCCGCGATCGTGTCGACGGCGCTAGCCTCTAGTGCCTGCCTACTCGAGATGGGTCAATTCAGTCGTCTTTCTGCAAGGCAGACTTAGTTCTTCTCGGCCTTCTTCTTTCTTCTGTTTGTGGCTCCCCCCCAAAAAAACATTGCTGCTAGGGAGATAAAAGCTCCCCTCGAACGCGAGATTACCCACAAGCCACCGCCATCATGCGCTAGCACGAGCGTCCTCGGTCTAATTTCTCTGCCGCGCCGACCGTGGGGAAGTCCTAAGGAGGTAGTTGTACTTGACAAGGGCACATGGGAGCTTCCGACGCAGCTCCTTAGCGCCATTCTGGATTTACCTGTCGTCGTCATCGTCCAGAAAAGCTGCTGCTATTGTTGCTGCCGTTCCTGTTAACCCCGTATCTGAGGGTGGGAGGTGCTTCGACCGCTGGCGTACCTGCCCGTTGTTCTACCCATATCCGTACGTATTTTTTATATAACATATTCGCTCTTATACAAGATCCTGCGTGCATGATTTCAGTATCTAATTAGTATATATACTTACGCCTTGTTTGCGGCAGCTTCTTTCTTTGGCCTGCATCCTACGCCGTCATCTGGCGGGCTGAGCCGTCGCCGACTCTGCTGTTCGCTATGCTGCTGTGGCTAGGGCGCCGCAGCGATGCCTTCGTTCAGACACCGCAGCTCGCGCCGCGCGCCTCCACCGAAGGACAGCGACTACGATCATGAGATCACCCTGGCCGACCACGCGGCCGGGGGCTCGCCGCCGAGGAGTGCGACGCCAGAGCCCGAGCCCGAGCTCGAGGCTGAGGCTGAGGCTGAGGCTGGACCCTCGTGTTCTTCGGAACGGCAGCCCGCGACGGAGACGGACCAGCCCGTCTCTCCCCGATCGACCTCTCCTCGAACGAACGCTCCTGGGCTATCCTCCTCCTCGCTTTCGCCTAAACAGCCCGAGGCTGCCTCGTCTTCCCAGCGCCGAAGTAGGGATCGGCTGAGCTTTGACATCCAACGTAAGTTTTGGTGGATTCATCCCCCGCCTTCCCCACGTCGGGGAAGAACCAGTACATAGATCTAGTAGCATGGAAATTAACACCATGGGTGCATAGCGGCAGAAACGAGGTCGTCACATACGACATCCGCTCGCAATGGCGCTTCGAGTAAGAGACAGTCGCGCTCGGGGCCGGAACCAGAGTCGGCCGTCGATATACTGTACGAGAACGAGCGGGGCGGCTTCCTCTGCGGAGTCGCCCTCTTCTCTTCCCGTGCCCTGGGCGGCTTGGATCCCTCTCCGTGGACCAACGTCGCCCACAAGACGAGCCCGACGGACGTACGGACGGCGCAGGTCCCAGACCCGAGCTGGGAGTGGGCGTGGCCGGAGTGGCGCGTGAACGAGGACGAGAACACGGACGAAGGCGGCTGGCAATACTCGTTTGCGTTTTCGAAAAAACTATCGTGGCATGGGCCAAAATGGTACAACTCGTTTGTCCGGAGGCGCGCCTGGATACGGAAGCGGGTGAAAAGGGGAACGGGCCCGTCGAGGACGGACCCGCACCTGCTGACGCCCGAGTACTTCACTGTCCAGCCTGCCGCCGAGGCGCGGCGCAGCTCCGCCAGCCGGCTGAGCGGTAGCCGCCCCGGCAGCAAGGCCAGCATCAGCCTTTTCTCCACGGCCACGGGCGGCGAGGATGCGGAGATCGCGGAAGTCGATATCACAGACGCCGACATGCTCCTGCAGGTGCTGCGGCGGGCACGTATCGATCGCGAGAAGATCGAGGCCGTCGACAATTTTATCGAGCACGGAGAGGACGAACTGGTCCACCTGCAGGACGAGATGCACGAGATCATGGCGCAGTTCGTCTTTCAGGCGTCGCGCAAGGTTCTCTTGACCAATCTTACGAAGGCTTACGACGAAGTCGTCAAGAAGAAGGAGGAGGAAGAGGAGATGCGACTGGCGCGGGAGCAGCATGTCCAGCCAGAACATCGAGGACAGCCAGAAGAAGAAGAGCAGCACAAACAAACAGATGGCGATGGCGGTGACGACACTCGCACTCGCCTGCAACGGAGGCTAGACAACCTGTCGGCGGCCATCAAGCACGCAGACGAAGAAGTCCGGAAGCTGCAGTACTGGAGCGACGTGAAGGCCATGGCGGAGAGCGGCGAGTCTCAGGGCGCTGTCGATCACCGGCAGGGCTGGGACAGCTCCTGGCAGGGCGTCGACCGAAGCGGGCCCGCACCGCCGTCCCAGCTCGGGCGGCCAAAAGACGAAAGCCAGTGATAGCATCGCAGGCCCGGTTCTTTTGATCTGTCTCATAGCGTTCCCTTTGTCTGTCGGACCGGCCGGGCTTCATTTTGGAATACCCCATACCCATTACTACCTCAGTATATAGGAGAATGTTCATTTCTGTCTCTATTTCTACAAGTATGTGGCTTCTTAGCGGGAGGTTTATACGGATTTTACGATTTGTAGTGCTCCTGAAAGTCGATATCTCAGCTACGGCCTGCCACCGCCAGCGTAGAGCCGGCGCCAGCCGACAGCGGACCGGCGCCGGACTACACCGCACTCGTATAAGTGGGTCATCCAGGAAGCGCCAGGCCGACTGCCCGTCAGATCGAGGCGCGGACAGAAAAAAAATAGTTCACGCTCCCACTTCCACCGTCTCAACTGGAAGCCCCGGCTCGACGCTCGCGAGAGATAGCTTCCGGCTTGGACCTCGCCAAAATGCGCGCGTAGCCAATGTCCCTGGGATTTAAATCGGTATGGAGAGTCCGGCCTCGATTGCCTGGTCCAAAGACCCTCTCTTGGATTCCCAGGGAGCTTCCGACGGCTCCCCCTCCTCCCCCTCCGCGATGGCCTCTTCCCACGGCTTCGGCGATTCGATTCTACAGCGTCGGCAGCGGCAGCGGCAGCGGCAGCGGCAGCCACAGACCGTCACTTGATACAGCGCGCCTTGCCACGAGAGAAGGAGACGATGCCTCCACGACGGTCACGACCCCGACAACGGCCAGGCCGTCGCCGGGTTCGGTCCTCGTGGACAGCCTCGCCCACGTGCCCGTACGCCAGCACGGAAAGCGCCTCTCCGTCCTCGTCGAGCCGTTCGTCCACTATCCCCACCCGCAGGAGACTCTCCGCAGCAGCCAGAGACACCATCGGTCTATCGTCAGGCAGGCCCGGCTCGAGGCGATTCGCCAGGGCCAGCTCCTGCCCCTACCCGACTGGCGTAACATGCTGCAGCGCCTTATCGACTGGACTCCCGAGGTGCCGTCGACCGAATGGCTCACTGACGCGATGCGAATTTCCTTGCCCTCCGAGTCTGTCCGCAGGTTGCTGGTCCACCGCGCCGACGGCGACGTGCTATCGGGCATAGGAAAGCGGACGGGCTGCGTCCTGATCTTGCGGCGGAAGGCCGGATCGGAATCCGAGAGCTCGTTCTACGTTGTCCTTTCCGGGACGGAGGAGTCCATTCGTCAGGCTGCCGAGGATATACTACGGATCGTTCCGAACGCCGCCATCATTCACAGCGAGATCGCTTTCGCTACTCCCGATACCCAGCAGCGTTCTGCAGTCGACGAGGCGCCAGACGACCTGGCAGAACAGGACGAGTTGGCAAGCAGCAGCGACGACAACGACAACGCTGCTGGAATTGTCGGCAGTGACAGTGTCTACCGGCCCTATGTCCTGAAGCAGAGCGCAGCCACCATCCCGAAACCGGCCGAATGGACGAAAGCGTCCTTTGAGAGATACATCGCAGCGCTGACGAACGGGCGGCCCGCAGCGTTACTTGGTAAAAGCCTCTACCCACAAGGGCCATCGCACGAGCGCGTGGTGATCGACCTCCTGCACCAAGTCTTCAACGATGCCGCCACCCGCCGGTCGCTCTCGACCTCGGCCTTCAAGATGGCGCTCGCCTACATGGGCCAGCATGGCGAGAGCCACCGGCCGGATTCGCGGGCCTTGTTCGTGCGTATGAACATGTTCGATATGCAGATGGACACGGAGACGTTCAACATCCTTCTTGAGGCGCAGGTCAAGACGCAGGACCTGCGCAACTTCGGCGCGGTCTTGCTAGCCATGAACGGCCGGGGCTGTACGCCGAACCTGGACACGTGGCTGCTGTTCCTGCGCATCTTCGAGAACGAGGATGTCAAGCGACACATCGTGCACGCCATGAACGCCAAGGGCCTACTAAATACGCCGCCGGCTATCGCCAAGGTGGCCGTACAGATGGCGCCCTTCGACGCCGACCGCGCTGTGCAGCAGAACACGAGCCTTGCTAACTTCCTCACCGGTCAGGAGGCACGCTACGGTGCCTGCTGGCTGAGCCGCGAGGCCGGGAACCGCATCATCGAGGTGCTGGGCCGCTACGGTCGCTTTGCCGACTGCGGGGAGCTGATCGACGTGATGCGCTCCACGCACGGTGCCCATCCCAACGTGGTCACCTTTAACACGCTGCTGACCCACTGCAAGATCCAGCGATCGCTGCGCTCTGCCATCGCCGTGATGAAGCACATGGATGCCACCCCTAAAGTGCGGCCCGACGCCGTCACGTACCACCTCCTCTTCATGACCGCATGGCAGCGCCGCCTGCCCTTCGTCCTCGGCGTGGTCTGGCGCTGCGCCCTACTGGCCCAGCTAGCCAGCCACCGCATGCGCCGGCAGGCCACGACGGTGCTCGCAGGCGGTGGTGGCTGGCAGGCCCGGGCCGGCATACTTCCGCAGTTCAGCACGTCCGGCGACTTCGAACGCGGTGCGCAGTTCAGCACGTCCGGCGACTTCGAACGCGGTGGCGACAGCAGCGAGTCGCTGTTGTCGGAACTGCAGCCCGAGACGGCCGGCCCCATGGAGTCGCGGGCCCACCTGGGCAACATCGCTAGCAAGTGGTACGCCGCCCGCTACGACGGCTGGGAGCTGGCGGTGCCGCTGGGCGGCCTGCTAGAGGAAGCCTTGAAGCGAGACAACCAGCGCATCTACGACCGACGCGGGGGGAAGAAGGACAGCGAGACGGTCCTCGAGCCCTTGCGACTGCCCCTACGGAGGAAGAAATTTGTCTGGGAGCGGCAGGACGGTGACGCCAGATGTGGAGGCGACGACAGGACAGGAAGAGAGCTCACGTTCGCCGAGATGTATGGGGGCGAACCTGGCGAACCTGACGAACTTGCGTACCATACGGACATGGTTATCAATGACAAGGAGTGGTCACCGCTACCGCAGCAGCTGGAGAAGCAGGAAGACAGGTGTCCAACGGAGGGCCCGATATCGGTAGGGGAGGAGGTGGGGAGCGCCCCGGAGGAGGCGTCGAGAGGCGCGATATAGTAACCGTGAAGTTGATCTCGGGCGCAGTGTACCTCGCCAACCTCCTCGGGACGCCAAGGCCGTAAACGCCAGAGAGAAACGGAAGAGAAAAGAGGAAAGAAGAGCCAAACAAAACAATAGAAGAACACTCCATTCCCGTTTCCCGCTTTCTTGCTGGCCTGATCTTATGCGGTAATACCCCCTTCGTTCTCCTTTTCTATGAAATCTCTTTCCTTCACAGCACTGTATTCATCCGACGCATTGACGCGTCCCTACTTCAGGCAGGGAAGACGAACTATTCCTAGTGGCTGGGGTCCCAAACTACTTACTGTAAAACCCCCTCCCCTTCCTCTTCTTCCTTTTTTCTTCCTCATTTCTTCCTCATTCCTCCTCTCTCTCCCGAAAAAGCCAAAGCAACGAGCCTGAAACGGCCAATCCGGTCGTGGGTCGTCTTTGGGAGGCGTCTTACCGCGCTGTCCGGGGCATTTTCTGTTTCGTCTGCATATGTACGTACATATATAAATCCCCATTGATCCCCTCCTTCCCCCCCCCTTCCCCTCCGACCCCAAACGCTCTATCCCACCAACACCGGCCCCCACGCGGTATATATAAAAACGCATTTCTCCCCGGCGTGTTGCGAATAGAGCTCCACCGTCCGGACGCTTGGGGCTCACACCCGGGCGTCGTCGCGGCCAACAGTGGCCTAGAGCTATGGGGTCGAGGGCCCATGTCCTCCGTTCGGCTCCGTTCGGCTCGGCGGGGGGCGGGGGGCGGAGGGCAGAGGACTCCGGCAGTTTCTCGGGTAATTACTCCAACCTCCGGGGCCGGGGAGGGGGGCTCTCCGGGGGCTCCGGGGCTCCCTCCCGCAGGGCTTCCCTCCTCTTCCCTTCCTTTTCCCTTCCCTTCCGCTCTGGCCCGGCGGCCCGGCAGTTCGAGTGCGGCTCCCGGTCCGTTCCCCCGGCCTTCGATGGACTGCTTTCCTGAATCCATACCCAGCCGGACAATGATACCCGCAGGACCTGACGCTGGTGTTCTATGGCGACACTGCCCATGCTTAGAGGGGCCTATATGCGAGAAGAAATGGAAGCTGGGATCAGTGGGAAGCTGAAAGAAACGGGGTCAGGCGTCCTCCCACGGGGCACTTCTTATTTCGCGGGCCCGTTGCCGAGTGGTTTATGGGGCAGGACAATTAAACCTAAGACGACCGGGCCTTTCTAAGGGATGACTGGGATGGCTCTGATCTGAAGAGTTTATTTATCGCACTGATAAACCGTTCCCGGACGCCCACATCAGTAGCCGCGACTGAACTTTCCGGCCTATAGTACACCAGAGAGAACACCACCGCTGGAACCCCGCTCCGCGCCTTTGCCGTGAAGGTCCTGAGGCACGATGTAGCAGAGGCTATGTGGATCTCCTTATAAAACCGCCATTCTTTAACCCAGATTTACAATGCGCTCTACCTAGACGTTTATCTCTTGGACATCGACGTGATCGCCTACGTAGCGAAGGGACCATGCTCAGCCCGGTAGCGGCGTCCCCCGGGGGGACGGCAAGGGAAAGGGTGGCGCTCCGGGGCTCCCCCCGCGGGGCTTCCGTTCCGGCCCGAAGGTCCGGAGTTCGGAGTTCCGGGTTTCCGGGTTTCTAGGGGTCCGATGCCCGCTCCGCTCCGCTCCGCTCCGGTGGGCTGGTCTTCTGGTCCGGCCGAACAGTGATACCCGCAGGACCTGACGTTGACGGCCGCGGCCCTTCCCCGCCCCCCCCCCCCCCCCGGGGCGGCCGGGCGGCGCGGGGGGGGGGGGGGGGGGGGGGGGGGGGGGCGGGGGGGGCGGGGGCGGGCCGGGGGGGGGGGGTGGGGGG
>JAKLNC010000203.1:0-16938 GCA_022813145.1 Barbatosphaeria neglecta | reverse complement strand
TTTGTGTGGGTGCGTGGCCCGCGCCGCTGCGGGACGCTGCGGTGGGGTGGTGTTCTTGGCCGGCCGTACCTTGTTACCCGCTGGCCCGTACGTTGTCGGCCGCGGCCCTTCCCCCCCCCCCCCCCCCCGGGGGCTAGCGAGAGCCGATGTGGGAGAAGGAAAGGAAGCCTGGGTCAGGAGGGGAGAAGGCGAGAGGGACGGGGTTCTGTTTTCGCCCGTCCTCTTTATACGCCGGCTCGAGCGGAGGATCCACGGCGGATGAAGAGAAATGGGTAGACACCTGGCGCTGTGCTTGTCTTGGGGGTTTCCAAGGGTGTCCCGGGCTCTGGGTGAGGTATTATATGCAGGGGGAGGAGAGGAGGGAAGAGAGAAGAGAGGAGGAAACGAACCGCTGCATCGAGCGAGGGATCGGTGGGCAAGATACCTACCTATGTAAGCAGTGCGTGGCCCCCACGGGATATATATTGCCGGCATCATATATAAATGTCAATTGCACGAATTGTGACCACTTGCACGTATTGTGACCACTTGCACGTATTGTGATGCTAACGAGTCATCCGAAAACAGGGAAGACTGCCCGGTAAGGCGGTTACAGAGTCCATTTCTTTAACCCACAGGAGCTTAATCTACCTCCCTATATATAGCAAGGCAATGAATGGCTCCCTCCTCCTCGGGAGAGCTGGCCGACCTCGACCATATCACCTGCGGTGGCCCACACCGGACGGATGGGTGCTCCTGTTTGCGGAAAGGCAAGAATGCTCCGACAGAAGTCAAAGAACCTCTGGATGCAGGTTAAGAGCGGCCGACGTGACGCGATATAATCAGCCGGCGAGAAGCTTTCAGCGCTCGGCCAGGCACCGCTCGGCCAGGCACCGCTCGGTAGAAGTCTTCAACGTAGACGGGAATTCGTTATGACGTTTTTTGGTCTTGGAAGTAAACGACTTGGGGAAGAAACGACTTGGAAAGAAGATTCAGGAACAGGAACGGGAGGGAAGTCTGCAGTATAAGAGCTTTTTCTCCTCGCCTTCGTGTTTAACGTTTGTTAGACGGCGCAGCTCGCGCTATGAGATTGTCTTCCGCAGAATCTCCTGACGTCCACGTCCAGGCTACCGGCGGCAAGCAAGCCTCCCTTTTTCCCCCCTGGTGAAGACGCACCTAAAGTCGCGGGAGCCGGCGCTAAAGTCTCCTCGAGTCATGTAGCCGCTGGGTAGTAGCTGATGGACAAGGCCATAGAGGAATTAGCATGCCATCAACGACGCTATGGGACACACCAAGCAGTGCACGGCCGGGACCAGAATGTTGGCTAATAGAAGAGTCAGGGGTTGAAGCTTACCCATTGTAGAATAAAACATATAATATGGGTATTGAGGCAAGTTGAGGCGACCTATGACATGGGAAAAACTCGCCCCGCCCTAGACCGGTGGGAAGGGTTAATAAAACTTCCTGGACGCCCGGATGCCCCTCCGGTCTTGGATATCTTCCTAGAAGGACATCCCCTCGGAGCCTCGTCAACCATTGCGTGACCGACGTGGTCCTGTGAGCTGAGACGCGGGTCTAGATTGCGTCGCAAGTTCGCGTGGGGCAGCTGCACCGTCAGCTACGCGGCGGTATAAGGAAAAGCGTGAAGGGGGAAATAAAGAAGAGAAAAACCCCAAGTTGCATTTTTATATCTTCCCCGAGAGGGAAGGTTCCCACCCCACGCGCTGTGCCGTCTGCGCCGCTCTACTTTAGGAATCGGGCCTTCTGGCTTGAACTTGGAAAGAGTAGTCTTCGATGTTAGAAAGGCCAAGTCGAAGGTGCATGATAAGCGAGGTAGGAAGAGTCACTTGTTGCCAAAAAGGCAGAGGCAGCCGTTGTTGCGTTGTGGTGCCGAGGCGGCACTCATTATTACCTCTTGCCTCCTATGTACGGGTCCCTATAGCTCCTAGCATCTACTCTTATCCCACACCGCCCCTCACCGGTTCAAGCTCAGTAGCCCCTCGATATACTTCTTCGTGTCGACCCCAATCCCCTGCGCCAGTCGGCTGGCGCTGTCCGTCCACCCGCTGGCCCCAGCCCAGGATCCGGCCCCCGCGCCAGCGGCACCTCCTTTCCCCCGTGCGTAGGAAGCACTCAGGCTCCTGAGAGACGAGCTGCCGCCGCTGCCATGGCTGGATTCGCTGGCCTTGCGAATGAGGAAGATCTCCTTACTGATAGTATAGCGCGATAGCGCAGGAAGCGGCATGTCTCCGTCCCCATCTCCGCTCACCTCGCTCGCGGCCCTCGGGGGCCCGCCGTCGACGTCCTCATCATCATCATCTGACGCTCGGGAGCTCGGCCGGCCGGCTCGTTGCGCTTCGCGCTCTAGGATACGGCTCCAGACGACCCACCAGCTTCTGCTCGTCTTGCAAGTCCGCTCCAGCTCGGAGAGGTCGCCCCGTGTGGCCACGTACGTGCTCAGCATCTGCGTGTGCGTGTTGAGGGCCTCGATCCGAGACCATACCGGCCGTTCGACGGGCAGGGTCACACCGACGGGGTCCGGGATGTTGGGGATAGTAGAGTGAATCGTGAGAGCCTTCGGGTCCCAGATCAGGTCGTATATGGTGGCGGTCGCTGGCGACCGCGCCGTCGTAGACGCGGCGGCGACATCTGGCTTGTCCGGCCGGTACGCGGTCGAGTGGGAGAGCGACTTCCGCAAGGGCGACAGCTCGTGGTGCAAGGACCGGTAGAGCTTGTCCGAGGCTAGGGATTCGGTCTGGGCGTGGAACAAAAATGCGAAAATAAAAGGCTTGTTGACGTATACGACGACCCGCAGCCTCGTTGTCTTTTTGCCACCGCCCGATCCTTCCGGGTTCCTGCCGCTGTCGTCTGCTCTGGATTGGGCTAGTTGTTCTCCGCCGTCCTCAGGGCGTCCAGGGCTCTCCGGTTCGCTCGTCGACGAAGGCAATGGCCGAATATCGCAGCCATTCTCCAACTCGACGGTCAGCGTCCTCACGAGCACCTTCGGGCCTTCGCTTTCTTGACCGGCGTCGGCACCTCGCTCGGCCTCGGCGTCGCCGTCCCCATCTCTGACCTCCCCCATCAGCCCGACGAGGTAATGGCCGGCAGCCTCGTCCGGTTTAGGGGGCTTCGCCGGCGGGGCCTCGCCGGCAGTACCGTCGGACCTCGTGGGGGGTTCCTTATCTTCGTCGCGATCGCTCGGGGAGGCCCCGAGAGACCAGTATGTGCCGTAGCCCAGCTTGAGATAGCTCATGTACTTCTCCATCGCCCCGCCGTCGGAGTCCGTAGCCGAAGGTGCGGCATCCTTGGCAGCCGGCTGCGGGGCACCCTTGGGGCGGGGCGGCCGGTCCGAGGGCAGAGTCGGACTCTTGGGCCCTGGGAGCTCGGGAGACGGCGTGCTCTTGGCCCGTCGCGCCAGCTCGGTCACCGGCGGGGGTGGCTTTAGTATCATCGGCGGCGGCGGCGGCATTCGTTCTGCAGCCCTGGGGGGCGCAGAACGGTGCTTCTTATGCCGCCGCGCTTGGCGCACGGCCGTGGGGCTCTCCTTCACGCCGTAGGCGTCCTCGCCCCAGCTGTAGATGTGCTCCATCCAGAATGCGACGGTGCGGAGGGAGGGCCTGGACAGGGCCCCGACGCCCAGGAAGACGGCACCGTCCTCGCCTCGCGGCTCGTCACCGGCGCCGAGCCACTGGCCTTCTGGGCTACCCGACGCTACCGCCTCCCGTCGCGGGCCCGCTCCCGCTCCCGCTCCCGCCAGCGCGGAGGCCGCTCCGGAAGGAGGCGATGAAGGGTCGGGGTCGTCGCACGAGCCGAATTTGGAGACGACGAGATCGACGAGGCCGTCTATCCTACCGACCAGGCCTTCGAGGACCTCGCGCTCTCCGCTGCCGCGCTCCTCCTCGCCGACGCCGATGCCCAGCTCGCCGCAGGCGGCGATCTTGATGCCGCCGAAGACGTCCCGGACGGGATTCCCGTGCAGGAGGACGTTCCAGGTGGACGAGAAGACGTCCCAGTAGCGGCCCAAGATGCTGGTGAACTGGGGCCTCTGGAGACGGAGGGAGAGAGCACTGAGGGAGACGTCGTGGTGGAGCAAGAAGACGGAGTGGGCACGGAGCAGATCCTGGAGGAGCAGCGCAGCGGGCTTCACCTCTCTGGACGAGTACTCAAACTCGGCTCCGGACGCTCCATCCTTGGCCGCCGCCGGCCTCGTCGAGGCGGCCGAAGCGGCAGCGGCGGGGGGTGCGGGAAGCCTGGTGAGGTCGACGGACTAGGTACGGGTGTCGACCCGTCGGTCAGTCAGCCAGTCAGGAGAGCGCCCGGGAATGGGAGAGAGGGAGGAAGAGGAAGAGAAAAGGGGACGGTACGGCGAGGATCCACCAGCCCGGCTCCAGCTCGTGGAGGACGACGCGGGACTTCTCGGTCTCGATGGTGTCGACGGGCTGGTCCCCGGAGAAGCTCCGGCCGAACTCGACCATGCCCTGGGCCAGGCCGATCTGCCTCAGGCGCTCGTTACGCTCCTCCTGCGAGGCCTGGTCGACGGGCCGACTCTTGGCGGACTTGTGCCGATGGCGCCGCTGGGACCGGCTGCCGGGCGAGGCATAGTAGACGATCTGGTCGTCGAGCGTGTCGTCGGAGGTGCCGAGACTAGGGTTGTAGATAGCGAGGAACCCGAGCTGGGCGGGGACGATGTCGGCGGCCGCCGGAGTCGCCATGGAGGAGCGCCGGATGGGCGGTGACGGCGACTATCGAAAGGTTGTCGAGGGGGGGGGCCCGGCCGGTCTCACCTCTGCTCAGGTTGGTTCGGCAGACCGACCGTCGACATCGCGGCACGTTATGCGCTGTTGCGAATCGCGAATCGCGTGGACGTCATACGCTGTATTCATAGGCGCCATTACAGCAGCTTCCGTCGACGCAGCGGGGCCCCGCAGGCACACAGGGCACCTACCGAATCGAGTTAGCGCTGCCACCCCACCTGCAGCGCAGCTTCGACCAGAAGACAGACTGCCGAGCTCCCTTCTTTATATTCTAGGTAGGGCCATTCGTACGGACGACTACTGTACCGCCAACAGCCAGGAGGAACCGGCATGGCCTCGCTATCGACGATGAATCGTCGTCGAGATCGACTTGCTGGGCTGGCTCCGACTAACGAGGAATCGAACTCCGGAAACTCCCCGGAATCCCGGGGTGCGGGGAAGAAAGCGAGCGAAATGGAGGCGACCCCCCGAGGCCGGAGACCGGCATGCGTTTGGCAGAAGCACTTGCTAGCCGGGCCGCACTCGGCATTCAGTCTCCGAGCAGTCAAGACCAGTCGGATATGAGACCTCGTCTGCTGCTCGCAGGTGTGCACGGCGGAAAACCACCACAGATACTCAACATCCTCTCCCCCTTCCCACCGAAACACGCCGCCCTCCGCGCTCCCCGCGTCCTCGACCCCCTCCGCACCCTCCGCACCCTCCGCACCCTCCGCACCCTCCGCACCAGCGCCGCCGCGGCCATGCGCGTCCCCTACTCGCCCAACCCTCCCCAGCCGGCCGACGAGGCCGAGGCGGCCATCGTGGCGCGCATCGAAGCCCGCCGCGCCCCCCGGCCGCTGCAGCCGCTGGACCTGGCGCTGCTGCACGCGCCCGCGGTGGCCGACGGCTGGAACACCTTCCTGGGCGCGATCCGCACCAAGACGTCGCTGCCCGCCGACGTGCGCGAGCTGGCCATCAGCCGCGTGGCCGTCGTCAACGCCGCCTGGTACGAATGGGGCCACCACGCCCCCCTGGCCGCCCAGGCGGGCGTGCCGCAGGCGGCCCTCGACGGCGCCGTCAAGAAGCCGGCGCCGCTGGGGCTGCACGAGCGGGACGGCCTGCTGAGCGAGAAGCAGTGGGCCGCGCTCGTCTACACGGACGAGATGACGCGCAACGTCGCCGTCGAGGACGCCACCTTCGCCGCCCTGCGCGCCGTCTTCTCCGACAAGGAGATCGTCGAGCTGACGGCCACGGTGAGTGCCCTGGACGCAGTCGGAGGGTAGAAGGCACAGCGGACAATGGCTGACTCCGAGGGTGTCTACGCGCCTACGTGCCTGCCTCAGGTGGCGTCTTATAACTGCGTCAGCCGCTTCCTGGTGGCGCTGGATGGTGAGTGCTCGTGCCGCCCGGAGATGGCTGCGTGTCCACGGCCGGGACGTCGTGCTAACGAGCCCCTTCTCCCCCTTCCAGTCGGCGAGAGGAACGCGCTCGGACCCGACGCTACGGTCGCGCACTGAGGAGGGTTTACCCCCTCGAGATATACGGGATGCAAGCAGTAGATAGGATATGTACTTAGGAGTCAACTATCAATATGTCGATAGAGTGCCTCATACGAGATGCCCATCCCCTCCTAGACTACCTCCCCGCGAGGATGGCGGCGAGCTTGTCGCCGGCAGCGCCGCCGAGGTAGATGTCGTCCTCGCCGGCGTCGGAGTGGCGGGCCATCTCGACGGCCTCGCGGTAGGCGCGGGTGACGGTGCCCTCGTCGACGCGCAGGCCGTGCTCGACCAGCGCGACGACGGCGCTGCGCACGCGGGCGATCTCGCGCATCGTCTCCGGCGCGATGGGGTCGTTCTGGCTGGCGTACATGGCCGCGCTGACCACGTCCTCCATGTTGGTGATGCCGATGCCCGAGTTCGCCGACCCGGCGCCGGCGCCGTCGCCCGCCGCGCTGACGGGGAACACGCCGGCGCCGACGAAGACGTAGCCGTTGACGCCCAGCACCACGTCGATGCGCCCGCAGCCCGCGGTGCCGCCGTCCATGGTCCACACCTGGCGCCGGCTGCGCACGACGCCGGCGCCGGCGCCGGCCCCCCCGCCGCTGACGGCGAGGAAGAGCCCGTTGCGCAGCTTGCCGTAGCGCAGGCTGCGGGTGTGCAGCACGGCGGCGCCGTCGGCGAAGAGCTGCTGCACCTCGGCCACCAGCAGGTCGCCCTCGGCGAAGAAGGAGCGGATCTGCAGCTCGTCCGTCTCCGTGCGCTTGCGCTGGATGCCGCCCGGCAGGTTGATGGCCGACAGCGGCAGCGCGGCCAGCTGGGCCGCGCCCACGTCCACGCGCCACCGCCTGGCCTGCACCTCGACGATGCGGCCCACCACCAGGTCGCCCACCTCGGGCGTGTACCGCCCCCGCAGCGGCCGTACCGACAGCAGCTTGTTGGTGCGCGCCAGCGTGCCCGCCACCGACGACACGATCGCCGTGCCTCCCGGCTGCGCGTACGTGCCGTGGCCTCTGCAGTAGGTTAGCAAGAGCCGGGCGAGGCGAGGAGAACAGACGGGCGAGGCGAGGAGAACAGACGGGCGAGGCGAGGAGAACAGACGGGCGAGACGAGGAGAACAGACGGGCGAGACGAGGAGAACAGACGGGCGAGACGAGGAGAACAGACGAGCGAAGAGAACAAACGAGCGAAGCGAGGAAAGGAACAAAAAGGCGAGCGAAGCGAGGAAAAGAACAAAAAAGCAAAAGAAAGACGTACCTCATCCACTGCGTATCGCTGGTGATGATCTCGCCGGGCGTGACCACAGCCGTGCTGCTGCCCGCGATGCCGCCGGCATCCCAGCCCACACTGCCTCCCTTGCTTGTTGTGCCCTTGCCCTTGCCCTTGCCCTTGCCGCTACGCCGCCGAGCGCGCTGCGACGACCGGCCCAGTGCCGCGCCGCCGTCGCTCGAGTCCGACTCCGATCCATCGTCTGCCTGCTGGGGCCGGCCGACCGGGCGTGGCGGCAGTATGGTGATGGGCATAGTGGTGCAGGAAGAAAAAGGGAAGATCAGCGAGCTCAGCTCGGGAATGCCTCTTCGGTTCCTGCTTCTCCGAGATCTCTTCGTCCTTCTCTTCCTTCTTTTTCTTTCGGGAGCAGACCGGGGTGCATTCCGTCCGGGCCGTTGTGGTGTTTGCTGAGTCGGTGTTGTGAAGGTCGAGCTGAAATTTGCAGCTGGCGAGCTATCGCCGTCTATCGAATGCGGCGTCTGATAAGAGGATCCCCGAGTGCGGCGAGGTAGCACAGACACCGCACCCAGGCCGTAGAGAGAACCCAGACGGGGCCAAAATGCCCAGAAGAGTGTGAAGATGGCCTAGACTTATTTTCGTCTTATTTCTTGTCCTGAAAATCCCATGCATGTTGGCATCTACTATCATACACGGCATCTATGGCGACCCACAGCCAGCCAGCTAGCCGGCTAAGACCCTGGACTGTCCGTCTACTTGTGCGGCACATGGAAGACACCGGCTGGGCAGGTACGGAGTCAAGGCATGCCTCTCCTCCAGCGCGATAACCTGGCCGTCTAGAGTCCCGCTGCTTCTTCGTGCAGCGTCTCGCGTCTCGCGCCCAGCATCTCGCGCCCAGCATCTCGCGCCCAGCATCTCGCGCCCAGCATCTTGCCCAGCATCTTGCCCAGCATCTCGCGTCTCGGCATGTCCCCAGCTCCCCGTCCTCTCTGCCCGCATCCTCTCTGCCCGCACGTCCCGGCGATCGATTCGGTTCGAGTAGTCGGAGCGACGATACGCTCCCGCTCCTGCTCCCGCCTCCGCTGCTGTGGTGCGGGAGGGAGTGGAGAGTAGGGTGCGGCCGCGGTGGCCTCGCTTCCGAATCCGAAGAGCGTCCGCCCGGCTACCGGAACAGCCGCCACAGGCCCATCCAGGCCAGACCCAGCGCGATGCCGGTGATGCCCATCCTCCGGCTGCGCATGCCGAACACGGATCTGCTCTTGAGGATGTCCGCCCGCTGCTGCTCCAGCTGCGCGTGGCCCGAGATGTAGCTGTATGCTGCGAGGCCGAGGAACGCTCCGCCGCCTGCGAGGCCGTCCGTCCTCTATCAATACGCGTCGACCTTCGCACGGAACGGAGGGGAGCACTCACCCACGACCTTGCAGGGCAGGCAGTCGTCGCCGCGGTCCTCCTTCAGCAGGTCTTGGTATCGCTCCGGCTGGCCGAGGGCGGCCACGGACGGCAGCTTGTCGGCGGCCATGCTGCTGCTCTCTTGGGGAGAAGAAGGTCCAGATGGCTCTGTCGCAAATACGGCAAAATTCTACGTGCTGCCTTCAGGTGGCTACAGGGCGTACAGCGGCAAGCTCCGGCGGGGCTGCCCGAGATTCTAGCGGCTCATCGCCCTGGAAGGGAATAATTATGCCCCTGCGCCAGCGCTGGCCGGACCTGCCAGCTAATGAGGCGGCTCTTAGGCCCGCTAATTGCACCAAAGGTGGGGGTGTTGCTTTCCCAGAGCTCAGAGGTCAATCGGACGAGTCCCCGCCGTCCGTCGTCTACCGTTTTGCCTCCTCCTTCGACCAGCGACCAAACCCAAGATGGACGGCCTCCTCGAGGCGCTGCACATCTACGATGACCACAAGTGCGTGGCCCCTTCCCCTTGCCTCTCCCTCCAGCTATCAACCGGCGAGGCAGTGATGCCGCAGAAAGCTGACTAGTAACGGCAGCACCCCCGTCCTCTCGCACACGTACACCTCGCGGCCGCTCTCGGCAGCCCATCTCCTCCCTCTCTACCTCGACCACCCCCCCCCACGGCCCAGCCTGCTGTTCCTCCCCAGCACCAACCCGCCGACGCTCGTGTTCAGCCTCGCCGAGTCGCACCTCCTGTTCCTGCTGACGACCTCCTCCGAGGTGGAGCCGCTGCTGGCGCTCGAGTTCCTGCACCGCGTGGTCGACGTGCTCGAGGAGTTCCTGGGCAGCCCGCTGCTGGCGGCCAAGGTCGAGAGCAACTACGATGTGGTGGCCCAGCTGCTGACGGAGATGTGCGACGCCGGCACCGTGGGCACCACCGAGCCCAACGCGCTGCGGGACCTGGTCGAGGTCGAGGGCCTGATGGGCCGCCTGCTGGGCAACATCTCGCTGCCCGGCGCCGTCGGCGTCGGCGGCGTCTCCTCCGGCCTCAACCTCGGCAACGGCGCCTCCTCCTCCGCCTCGCCCTCCCTGCTGCACCTCGCCGCCGCCTCCTCCGGCCTCGGCGGCGCCGCAGGCGCCCCCGCCCTGCCCTGGCGCCGGGCCAGCGTGCGCCACACGTCCAACGAGCTGTACGCCGACGTGGTCGAGACGCTGACCGTGACGCTCGCGCCCTCGGGCCGGCCCCTCGCCGCCTTCGCCAGCGGCACCATCGCCTTCACGTCCAAGGTGTCGGGCGTGCCCGACATCCTGCTCACGCTGACCTGCCCCTCGGGCCGGCACAACCTCCCCCGCGTCATGGAGCTGCCCGTGTTCCACCCCTGCGTGCGCCTGGCCCGCTGGGCCGAGCGGCCCGGCGAGCTGAGCTTCATCCCGCCCGACGGCCGCTTCATCCTGGCCGGGTACGAGGTCGACCTGCTGCCCTTCGCCAACGGCAAGAGCGGCAGCCTCGGGGGCGCCAACAGCCTCAAGCTGCCCGTCGCCATCGAGGTCAAGACGGGCCAGGGCGCCGCGGGGGCCGAGTTCGAGGTCCGCGCCCATATCAACCGCGCCTTCGCGGCCGGTGGGGGCTTGGCCGCCTCGTCCTCCTCCTCCTCCTCCTCCTCCGGCCCGTTCGGGCGAGGAGGCGGGGGCGGGAACGGAGGTGGTGGCGGGGGCCGGGGCGGGTTCGCCAGCAGTGCCCACGCCGGCACCTCCGCCTCCCCCTTGCTAGAAGACCTCAAGATCACGGTTCCCCTACCGAGCGAGGTGCGGAACCTACCGGAGATCCGTCCGAGCCGGGGCGACGCCGTATATAATCCGGGCGACGGCGTCCTCGAGTGGACCATCGGGGCCAAAGACATCGCCGCCGGCACGGCCTACTTCACGCTGCGGTGCACCGTGGTCGGACAGCAGCGAATACGCGGCGACGGCGGCGACGGCGACGACGACGAGGATGACGACGACGACGGAGGGGGGGACGATCAGGAAAGCGGCGGCGGCGGGGCCGGCTTCGGCTTCAAGGAGTACACCGACGACCACCACCAGCCGTACCAGTCCGCCGCGGCAGCGGAAGAGAAGACGTCACGATCGTCAAGAACAGAAGGCGGCCGCGCGGGAGAGGCGGCGGCAGAGGGGAGGGAAGCGAGAAAGGTAGCGCAGAACCGGATCCTGATGCCCAGCTCGGCGTCCGTCAGCTTCGCGGTCAAGGGCTGGCTGCCCAGCGGCCTCCGCGTCGAGAGCATCGTGCTCGACTCCAAGCGGAGCCGGGGCCTGGGCGAGGGCGTCAAGCCGTACAAGGGCGTCAAGTACCTGACCGTCAGCAAGGGCGGCGTCGAGCTGCGGTGCTAGTCTTTGTACCAGAAGAATACTACAGATTCCACCTCCACGAGATGCACAAACTATAGGACAAACCCGTCGTTATGCTCCTCTTTGAACCTGGTCCCCCCCCGAACGTCGGCCCCGCATCGGCTCGACATCAACTCGACATCAACTCGACATCAGCTCGGCCGACCAGACGTCCCCGCCGGCCGCCGCGTCCGTTGCCCGCTCCACGCTCTCGTGCCTGTCGAGGAGGTACGAGTCCACGAGGTTCTTGCTCTGCTGTCAGCCTAACCAAGGTGCACAACTGCGACGGTAGAAGCGAGAGAGCAGCAGAACAAGGAACGTACCCAGTCCAGGTTACTGGGGTCGTTGAGCACGTCGTCGAACGACATGCCGTGGAAACCCCAGTCGGCCGTGTCGGCGAAGGTGGGCGTGCCGGCGACGAGGAAGTCCATCGATGGCAATGCGCCGGTGTCGCCGTCGCCGCCGGCGAAGGTTGTAACACCTATACTACTTCCGCCGTCGTGGTTGCTCGTACTGCCGCCCCCAGATACTACTGCCATCGGCGCGGGTACCGGAGCGGCCCCCGGTCCCGCTCCGGCAGCGTCGTGCTGCTCGCGCTCTTCCCGCGCCGACAGCTTCTTGAGGATGGCGCCCATGATGCGCGCGGCGTGCATGGCGTCGCGGCAGCCCTGTTGACGCGCACCCCAATTTCCGTGTCGGCGCGCGTCCCAGTTTCCGTGCGCCGCCCACCGCACCGCCGCCAGCTCGCGGGCCCTGTCCTCGGCGCTGTTTCGCTCTCGCCGTCTATTAGCCAAGGTAGGATGAAAGAGAGAGAGGGGGGGTAGGAGGGAGAAAGAGAGGATAGAGGGAGAGAGGGAGAGAGGGAGAGAGGAGAGAGGGGGGGGAGACCGAGAGAGAGAGGGGAGACCGAGAGGAGAGGGGAGACCGAGAGGAGAGGGAGAGGGGAGGAGAGGGAGAGGTAGAGGAGAGAGAGGGGGGGGAGAGGGAGAGCAGAGAGAGAGAGGGGGGGGAGAGAGAGGGGGGAGAGAGAGGGAGAGGAGGGAGAGAGGTAGAGGAGGGGAGAGAGAGAGAGAGAGAAACTGACCTCAGACCGACATTCTCCGTCAGGTCGAGACATAGGATGGTGGCGGCGAGCAAGACGTCGTGCAGCGCGAGCTTGCCGAGCAGGTTGTTCTCGCCCCCGAGCCGGCCGCCGGGACGGCACTCCTCCTCGAACTCGGCGTGCAGCTCGAGCATGCGCAGGGCAGCGGCGCGGCAGGCCTCGCGGGACGACCGGCGGAAGGCCTCGCGCCGCGGATCGGGCGGGCGACGAGAGGAGGAGGAGGAGGAGGAGGAGCCGGTCCGGTTGCTGGACAGAGAGCGCCGGTGCAGCACGCAGGCGGCCTTGAGATGCGACATCTCGATGACGATGCGGTGCGCCACCTGGCTGGGGGCGTCGCCGAAGGGACAGTCGCGGAGGTGGCCGTCCAGGCGGAGGCTGGGCGGCACCTGGGCGTGGGCGGCGACGAGCTCGGCCGCGAGCTGCTCCCTCTCCCTCTCCTCTTTTTCTTCCTCGTCCTCGTCCTCTTCATCTCCGTCGGCGCCCTCCCCGCCAGGGCCTGCCGCTGGCTGGGGGCGGCGCTGCTGCGGCCGCGGGTGGGTGGCGTGGCGCAGGATGCGACGCAGCAGGCGCATGACGCCGGACTTGATGACGAAGTACAGCACCGGGGTCGAGTCGGTCAGGGGCCGCGAGGGCGGCAGCACGGGCGAGTCCTCGTCGAAGTCGTCGTCCAGCAGGTTGGAGGGGGGCCCGACGTCGGCGTCGTCCTCGTGCACGATGGTGGGCACGCCCATCTGGATGCTGTACAGCAGGTCGAAGGTCTCGACCATGTACCACGTGCGCCGGCGCATCTCGGCCTGGAAGGGCGTCAGTGACCCCCCCAGCCCGCTGGCCAGGTGCTGCGGGTCGCGGTGGTAGCCCAGGCGCTGCGCCAGCCGCACGGCAATGCAGAAGGTCGACCACAGCACCGCGTCCGGCTCGTGCGTCCCCGCCAGCTGCGTCGACGCCACCAGCAGGAGGGCCTCGACGGCGTGGTCGCGTCCGCGGAGATACTCGCCCGCCACCAGGCACCGCACCGCCATCGTCCGCAGCTCCCGTCCCATCCCGTTCTCGCTCACGCCTTCGGCCTTCCCCCCCGGCGGGGTGAGGGTGACGGCCATGTGCAGCACCGAGCAGAGCATGCTGGCCCACAGCAGCGACGTGGCCCCCGGGTCCCGCCAGAAGGCTGCGTACGCCCGCTGGAACTGCGGCGTGTGGATCAGCGGCCCCGTGCCGTACCGCGATCGGAAGTAGATCGCCAGCAGCCGGTCGCACTCGGCCCGCCCCGGCAGCGCCGCCAGCACCTCCCGCATGACCAGCGGCGGCGGCAGCGGCGCCACTGCCGCCACAGCCGAGTCGAAGAAACCAGCCACGTCTTGCTGCTGCTGCTGCTGTTGCTGCCGCCCCGACTCTGGCCCCGACTCCCCTCCCGCCTCCTCCACTTCTTCCGCCTCGTCCACCTCTTCCGCCTCCTCCAGGTAGCTCTGGATGTCGTGGATGCTCTCTAGCACCGCCGCCCAGTGCGTAGCCCCCAGGAACCCCGGCTCGCCGATCATGCTGCCCACTGTGCCGCTGCTACTACCGCCGGTGGTTGTACGACCGGACGAGGGAAGAGAAGAGGGGTGCAGCGAGGGGCCCTGCTCCGTCGTCCCCGCCAACTGCTGCTGCCGCCGATCCGACAAAAGCCGCCAGGAAGGAGGAGCGCCAGCCCCGCCGGACTCGGGAGGAAAGGGGGGGCCCATGTCCATCATCTCCATGCCTATCTCCATGCCCACCTCCGCGTCCGTCATCGTAGCGCTCCCCCTCGTGTCCGTCGCGTCTGCCGTGTCCGTCGTGTCCGTCGTCGTCTCGGCGGCATTCGGCCTCGACCCAGGCCTCTTCCGCGACCGAGCCACGAGGCTGTTGACCATCTCCTCCAGGCGCTGGAGCCGTAGCTGCGCCTCCTGACGCCGAGGTGCTGCCGGCACGCCGCGGGCCCTGTTCTCCCTCCTCCGGTGAACGGACCCAGCACCACCAGCACCGCCAATACCGTCAGCACCGCTGCCAGCACCAGAAGATACACCGATAGGTGGTCCCTCCAGCTCCCCTTCCCCTCCTCCTCCCCCTCCGCCTTCTTCTCCTTCCCCTGCTTCTTCTGCTCCTGCTCCTGCTGCTCCCCCCGCCGCCGCCGTCGCCGTCGGAGAATACCGACACATCTCCGGATGGCCCCTCCTGCAGCAGGTCGCGCACGGCAAGCGGCGATCGCACCGCTGCTTGCGGGAACGGCAGGCCGTGCACGACACGGGGGGGCGGTTGCGCTTCATCACCCGCCGCTGCGCGTCCGGATGCAGCTGCGCCCGGAACACCGTCGTGTACTGCGTCATGTATTCCATGGTAGGGGTGGGGGGGGGGGGTTATCCTACACTCTTTTCCTTTCTCCTTTTCTTTCTTTTCCTTTTTCTTGAGGTTAGAACGGTTAGTAATTTAGAGAAAAACGTACATTCCATCAGTGTCCGGTTGCTCCGGACCTTAACGGACTTAATCACGTCAAACCCCGACCCGACCGACCGACCAGTGACGGAGCGGACAGGCCCGATCCGATCCACTCCGTAGGCCAGCTTGTCCATGTCAGCCGAGCTGGAGCGGATTGTTAATATCTGGAGAATGCAAATGCGATAGTACGATCCGATGCTTCGGTTGAATGTCAAATGGAGAGAGAAAGAGAGAGGGAGAGGGGAATGGCTGCTCAGTCCTATCTTGAGTCGCAACCAAAAGAGAAAGCGCAAGAGATGTGAGAAATTCAAGCATGGCATTTTCGTCTTGCTACGGAGAGAGTAGATGGGAGTAGATTCAACGTTAAAGCAATGCTCCGCACGCCGGGAACCGGGCTGGAAGCAAAGGAAGAAGATGCGGGTGATAACAAACAAGAATGAAATCAAATTTCGGCCCCCAACCTTCAACCCCACGGGCCAACAGGTCTTTGGCTCCCTCGCGGGCCGGCCCGCCCCTGCCTGAACTTCCATCGGGCAACTTCATATTCAAAACAGGCCCACGGAACGAACCTCCTGCATACATGTTGTGGTTACTGTAGGTACCTGTAGCTGACAACATCATGGGTATACTTATTAGTCTCTGCTCTCGCGGTCTCAATATACAGCAGGACAAAACGAACAGTGTCCTCCCCCCCCTTTTCCCCTTCCCCCTAAAAAACCAGCCGTGCCTACCCTACCAACCGTACCGAAACACGACCCGCGCAGCCACCAGCTCCTCCCATCAGATCCTAACCCGGGAAGCTTCCAGAGCTTCCTTGCCAACCTTCCTTCGCCTTGTAGGGTACACAAAATACCAACATGCGGAGCCCGTTCCATCCGTCCAACCCTGGCAGGGCCTCCCGATACAATCCCAGAGATGAAAAAGACCTCAGAGTTCTCTTCTCTCCGTACTAATTCCCTTTGCATCCCTCGGCGGGAAAACCAAAAAAGAAAAAAAAAAAAACATACGCAAAACAAAGGGAAACAAACGGACAGAAACGAGATGAGCGGGATGACACAAGACGGGCCGGGATATCCTGCGATTCGATGCGAGACGCCAGGAAGGGAAGAGAAAGGAACGAAGACGGAACCGCGGGGGGCTGGCCCCACGGATACCCGCTCCACCCGTACCGAGGTCGCTCTCGTTGTTCTCCTGCTTTCTTTTCCCGTATGCCCGTACATGGTTCCTTCTACCGTCGATATAGCCATTAAAAAGGGTATCATGGTACATGGAAATCAAGACCCCGTCTCACAACCGCTTTCTACCTTGAAGGAAAAAGGAGGGGAGAGAAAGAGGAGACAGGAGCAGGGGGGGTGCACCAAGGGGGTGGACAGGTACCGGAGGAGGTATGCGACCTCCACCTTATACAGACATCACACCTCTCCGAACGTCGGCGGGGCTGCCGTAGCAGACGCAAAATCGAGGGAGGTTCTGCGAGGGATTGTTAGCCTATATACAGCATATGAAAGGAGGAAAAGGGAGAGAAGAGGCAGAGAGAGAGAGAGAGAGAGAGAGAGAGAGAGAAAATCGCACCTTGGTGACGAGGGACCCGGCTCCTACGGTGGTGCCCTTGCCGATGGTGACGCCGGGTAGGATGACGACGTTGGCGCCGATGAAGACGTCCTCCTCGATGACGACGGGCTTGGCGAACTGCGAGCCGCGGCTGCCCTGGCGGCGCTTGTAGTCGGTCGGCAGGGTGGCGGTGTAGATGCAGACGTTGGGGCCGATGATGGTGTTGTCGCCGATGGTGACCTCGCACGGGTCGATCACGGTGCAGTTGCGGCCGATGAGCACGTTCTGGCCGATCTTGATGTTGTAGCCGTAGTCGCACGTGAAGGGCGCCTCGACGACGACGTCGTTGCCCACGCGGCCCGTGTGCGTCACCGGCGACGTCATCGTCGGCGAGATGTGCACACCCTCGCGCGGCTGCAGGATCTCGCGGAACAGGCGCGCGCGCTCCAGCGGCGACACCCCGTTATTAGGGTTAGTCGAGTTGTTGAAGCGCCAGCATGCCGCGCTGCACCGCTCGCGCTCCAGCACCAGCTCCTTGTCGAACGGGTAGTACGGCCGCCCCGCCAGCATCTCCTCCTTCTCGCGCCGCCGCCCGCCCAGGCCGTGCGAGAGCGCCATCTGCGCCGTGGCC
>JAKLNC010000202.1:39795-54636 GCA_022813145.1 Barbatosphaeria neglecta | reverse complement strand
TTTTTTTTTAAAAACTGGGGGTTTGGCCTCGGGGGCACCCTCTTTTTTCCCCCTGTTTTTTTTTTTTTTTTTGCCCCCCCCCCCCCCCCGCCCTCCCCCCCCCCCCCCCCCCCGGTCAGCGCCGCCCTACCTCAAGTACCCTGCTCTATCCTGCCTTGTCTCGTTCTGTTATTGCCTCGCCTCGCCTTGCCTTACGTGCTTGCGTGTCTACGTGCTTTGCGTGCTTGCTTGGCTTGGCCTGCCTCTACGTCTCCTCAGCCCAGCCGATTCCGAACTTGGCTCCTCGCCTCGCCTCACCTCGCCTCACCTCGCCTCGCCTCGCCTCGCCTCGCCTCTTTTTCCCCGCGCGGACGAGACGGACAAAAACGAACCGGCGTCACTTGTGCCTTGTGACACCCCGCAAAAGGCAGCCCCAGACGGCGCTGCTAGTGCTCCGTACTCCTGGTGAAGCTGAGCCGCTGCAGTGGTGGTTGTCTGACCTCACTTGACTCAGCTAGACGGACCTTCTGAGTGGGTTTCGCCACTGGTCAGTCTGTCACCTGCCCCACCCCCGGCCCCCGGTTGTCTTTCCAGGCCTTGCCAGAGCGTCCTCCACCGCCCTCCACCGCCATCCACCGCCCTCCACTGGCCGAGGCCAAACAGAGTTGAATTGAGGCCCAGCCACGGCGCTATAGCGCACGCATGCCTTGCCGACCATCCACGCTTCGCGTTTTGCCGGGGGGGGGCCATGCTGATCTCTCGTCGTGTGTCTTTTGCAGTTGTCCGTCCCGCCTCGCCAATTGCCACAAGATCGGAGGGAGAATGAGCGGAGGCGGGTATACCCTCTGTTGAATCACCTCCGGTAGGTACCTCGCATACGCACCCACCGACCAGGGCTACCCAAGTACCTCTCCCTACCTACCTCCCGACCCAGGTACTTAGCTCTTGCGAGGATCTACCCACCCCTAGGTGAGTTTGCGAAATGCCCTTGTCTGGCCACTTGTCTAGCCACTTGTCTAGCTAGCCTCCTCTCTCGTGAACATCGATCAGCCCCCCCCCGCTCTTCTGCTGTTTTTCTCCATCTTCACCTCTTCCTCCCTCTCTCTCCCTCTACTCCGTCCTCTTCTCTCCCTCCCTCCATCCCTCTCCCTCTTTCTCTCTTCCTTCCCCTCTTCCCCTCTCTCTTCTCTTTCTTCCTCTTCTCTCCCCCTCTCCCCCCTCCTCTCCTCCACCTCCGCCTCCGCCTCCGCCTCCGCCTCCGCATCCGCCCTCCGCCTCCACTTCCGCCTCCGCACCCGCCTCTCTCTCCTCCCCTCGCTTGTTCTCGGGGCGGGAAGCAGCGGCTCCGCTGCCTCCTCGTCCACGCCCCTCGCCGTTTCTCGGTTTCGCTGGCTGACCGCTCTGCCGCTAAGAAGAGATCGACAATGGCCCGCTCGGTAGCCGAAATGGCCCAATCCCTAGCGGAAGCCATCCGACAGACGATGGAGGTGTGGTACGGTCCCGTCCTGCTGGTGGTGTTTGGACTGGCCGTGGGCGTGTACAGCATCGTCCAGGCCCGGCGGACCGAGGAGTCGGTCAAGCCGCAGACCAAAGGCCCTGGTGGCCGGCCTCTGCCGTCCACCAAAAGGAGGAGAAGCAGCATCTCGGAGGAGGATCTCTGCATGGATGACGCGCCCATGGCCGTCGGTACAAGGCTCGCCTTCGTCTGGCTGGCCCTGGGTGTGGTTTTCACCTTCTTCGCCGACATGATCAAAGTCGTTGCCCACATCGCCGCCGAGGCCGATCCCGAGACGAACCGCTACGGCTGGTGGTGCGGCGAAGAGATGGCCGTAAGTCGACCCTCTCCTCCGCGACCACCCCTGCTCCCAGCTGCCAGCTCCCAGCTCCCAGCTACCTACTCCCTACCTTCGTACCTCCCTCCTCCCCCCCTCCCCTCTCCCCCCTCCCTTCTTCGCCTCCTACCTCGAGACGGGTGGCTCGCTTGCCTTTACCTCGATTTGTTTGTCTTTGTCGTTTCAACCACTCATACTTTTCCCCCTCGGGCTCTCGAAATCTAGATCTACCTGGTCGCCGGCTGCTTCGTCCACGTCTACATCTTCGTTTACCTGCTGGAGGGGCCGAGCAGCACCCCCGATCTGCCCAACTTCGTCTTCTGGTCCCTGTGCCTGGTCTTCGAGCTGGTGATCCTCGTAGCCGCCGCCTTCGACGCCCGAGGCCCCAACGAGATGCTCCGCGGCCTGTCTCTCGACCTGTGGAGGAAGAAGACGAACACGCTGGACAAGTGGGACTACACGGAGCTGGCCATCGCGGCCACCCGCATCGCCTTCCTCGCTTTCCTCGCCGGGCTGTACGCCGCTGTGCACCTTCGGAACCAGGCTCGGCTGCGCGAGAGGCAGCGACGAGAGAGCTTGCTCGATGCTGATGAGACTACGCCGCTGATCGAGGGTGGCGCTCTGGGCGGCTACAACACCGGAGACGGCAACAGCAGCAACGGCGGCGGCGACGGCCACGGAGCTCCCTCGGCGGAACCCGGCGCCCCCGGGTTTGGCGACGAAGAGGCGGGCTTCTACCGGCCCAACAAGCTCCCGCACAAGACGTGGTGGGAGTACATGCGCGGCTACTCGCTCTTCTTCCCCTACCTGTGGCCGCAGGACTCCCTCCGGCTGCGGCTGCTCGTCTTCGTCTGCTTCCTCATCCTCGTCGGCCAGCGCGTGGTCAACATCCTGGTGCCGAACCAGATCGGCATCATCACGGACGAGCTGCGCGACAAGGAGGGCATGCCGTGGAAGAGCATCACCGTGCTCATCGTCTTCAAGATCCTGCAGGGCCAGTCGGGCGCGCTGGGCTCGGTCCGCTCGCTGCTCTGGATCCCCGTGTCGCAGTACTCGTACCGGTCGCTGACCAGCGCCGCCTTCGAGCACGTGCACTCGCTCTCGCTGAACTTCCATACCAACAAGCGCACGGGCGAGATCCTCTCGGCGCTCAACAAGGGGGCGGCCATCAACTCGTTCCTGGAGCAGGTCACCTTCCAGGTCTTCCCCATGCTGATCGACCTCTTCGTCGCCATCGTCTACTTCCTGATCACCTTCGGGCGCCTGTACGCCACCATCGCCACCGTGGTCACTGTGCTGTACCTGCACATGACCGTGCGCATGGCGTCCACGCGGGCCGACCAGCGGCGCGACATGGTCAACGCGGACCGCGAGGAGGAGGCGGTCAAGAACGACTCGATCCAGGGCTACGAGACGGTCAAGTACTTCAACGCCGAGGCCTACGAGTTCAACCGCTACCGCCAGGCCGTCCGGGCCTTCCAGGAGGCCGAGGCGCAGGTGACCTGGGGCATGAACAACATGAACATCTGTCAGGCCCTCGTGTTCATGTGCGGCATGCTCGCCATGCTGCTGCTGGCCGCCTTCGAGGTCACGCAGGACCTGCGTTCCGTGGGCGACTTCATCGTCATGATCACATTCCTCGCCCAGCTGCAGGGCCCGCTCAACTTCTTCGGCACCTTCTACCGCACCGTGCAGCAGGCCATGATCTCCGGTGAGCGCCTCCTGGAGCTGTTCAAGATCCGCCCCTCCGTCGTCGACCTCCCGGGCGTGGTGCCGCTGCAGGCCTGCCGCGGCCACATCCGCTGGTCCCACGTGCGCTTCTGGTACGATAGCAAGCGGCCGGCGCTGCGGGACCTCTCGTTCGAGTGCCTGCCCGGCACCACCACCGCCTTCGTCGGCGAGTCGGGCGGCGGCAAGTCGACCATCTTCCGGCTCATGTTCCGGTACTACAACTGCCACGAGGGCGCCATCGAGATCGACGGCATCAACGTCAAGGACGTCACCATCGACTCTGTGCGGCGCTTCATCGGGGTCGTGCCGCAGGACACCATCCTCTTCAACGAGTCGATCATGTACAACCTACGCTACGCCAACCCCGACGCCACCGACGAGGAGGTTCACGACGCCTGTCGCGCCGCGAGCATCCACGACCGCATCCTGTCGCTGACCGACGGCTACGACACCCGCGTCGGCGACCGCGGCACGCGCCTGAGCGGCGGCGAGAAGCAGCGCCTCGCCATCGCCCGCACCATCCTCAAGCGGCCCAAGATAATCATGCTGGACGAGGCCACCTCGGCGCTGGATAGCGAGACGGAGCAGCAGATCCAGTCCCAGCTCATCCGAGGCCATCTAGGCCAGGATCGCACCCTCCTCATCATCGCGTGAGTCCCCTCCCGGTAGGATGGCGAGAGCGAACGGAGTAAGTCCGGACGCAGTCAGTGGAACGTGCTAACCCACGGCAGGCACCGGCTATCGACTATCACCCACGCCGACCAGATCATCGTCCTCCACGGCGGCACCATCGTCGAGCGGGGCACCCACTACGAGCTCCTCGCCCTCCGGGGCCGGTACGCGGCCATGTGGGAGAAGCAGTCGCAGGCCGAGCAGGCAGCCGAGGAGGCCCGCGACGCGACCTACCGCGCCCACAAGCTGCTCCGCCAGGCCCACATCGGGAGCGCTACCCCGAACTGCGAGGACTCGTCGGACGGCTACAATAGCATGGCGTCGTCTACCATCCTGCAGACGGGGCCCTCGTCGCCCCGCTCGGCCAGCATAACCCGGAGCGAGGGTTCGAGTCTGAGCAGCAGTGACGACGACGAGGCCAAGACCGCGGTCGTCATCAAGGAAGTCGAGACCAGCGCGCCCAAATAGGGGAAGGGTGAGAAGAGAAAGACAGAGAAAGGGAAAGATCGAGGATCTTGACGTCCCAGCCGCGAGCAATGCTTCGAACCGAGGTGACTCAACTCACTTCGTCCACGACACTACCTCATACGCAGAATTCGTGGGAGATGCCCCCTTCTCCTCCTCTTCCCCCCCCCTCCCCAACCCCCCTCTTGGCGTCTCCCATCCCCCGGCGACTCGCACTCACCCACAACTCCCGCTTACAGCTGCTTGCTGTACGCGACCGCATACGTTACGCCCTTTACGAACTCTTTTTTCGTCCTTACTCACCACCACCCACTCCCGTATTATCGGACGAACGGGCTTTTTTTCTACCAGCCTTATTGGCGATTGATCTTGACCAGCGAGCGAGCGAGCGAGCGAGCGAGGGCGGTTTTCGTGACTTTTTTTCTTCCCCCGATTGCAGCTTTTTGACGACGCTCACCCAATTCACAAGCTTACGCTCGCACTCGCGCAAAGCTCCGTCTGCTTCGAACGTGTCATATACCACCGGCGTATGCCTTAATTTTTTTTCTTCCTTTAAAAAAAGAGAGAAAAAAAAGCCAAGCAAGCCTTTTCTTTACTTGCAAAAGCATTGATAGAGACAGCCTTTGTGCCCTCTGTCCTGTCGCTTCGTCTTCTTTTTTTCTCCCCCCCCCTTAGCGTGTGTGCACCCCTCTTATGCGTCTGTTTTTTTTTCTATTCAATTTGCCTATTTGTTCTTATTTGTCCTTTTTTTCGCTGCATGGGAAAATGGCGTTCCTGGCTCCGTGATCGGTCTGGATTGGGTGGGAGGGAAACCGGGACAGAAGGGGTCGTGGGCGAACAGGGAACAAAGGTTAGGAACTTTTTGGGAATTTGGTATTCAGGGGCGAAGAGGCTCGGTTGATGATGATGATGTCCGATGATTAATGAGATCCGACGACCGTAATGGGAGGAGGGGGTGGTATCCCTAGGAAAAGAGGGAAGAGAGAGGTGGTTATCGGTTCTTATGCTTGTTTATGTTTGTTTCCCGTCGGGTTTCAGTAGTCGTTCGCGTCGGTCCTACTTATGTATGGGACTCGGCAGACAGGAAGGCAAGGCAAGAGCATGCAGAGAGAGAGAAAGAGAGGAAGGAGGCCATCTTATCTTTTTTCTCTATTCCTCTTTTTCTCTTCTTTCTTTTTTCTGCTTTCTTGCTTCCTGCTTCCTTTTCTCCCAAAGAAATGACATGACTCCCTACGAAACGAATTGAATGAGACAAGAGACATACACGGATACTTGTGTTTTTTGGGGGGTGGTAACGAACGACGTTATGATCTTTTTTTTCCTTTTCGGTTAGCTAGTACCTTTCTGCCTGTTCACTAGGTCAGTAAGTACATATTAGGTCAGGTAGGTACAGGCAATGGGACATGGTGTGTTCTTACGTAAGATAGAAAAGTCGTGCGGAAAAGAAAAGAAGAAGGGCCAGTGAAACTTCAGGCGGTAGATCATCTCAACGTGAGCGGACTCATTGGTAGAGGAGAGAGAGAATAGGTTCGTTGCATAGGTTGATACAAGCAAGAAGCTGGTTTTCTAAACTCCACGCACTACGGATACTGGAACTTCAACACTAGTAAGTGCGTGCATGACAGACTGCTTACATGTATCAATGCTCCATTTCCAGGGGGGAAATATACTACAGTCAGGTAACCTATACACGGGCACCTATCTACCAACCTACCAGTTCCTACCCTCATCTTCCTAGGTAGGTAGGTGCCTACATTTTCCGTGCCACCAACTCCGTCCATTCAAACGAACGGCTAGCTCTTCCAAGGCTTCTTTCCATGCAACGACGCTAGATCCAGTCGTAATGAATAACGACCAAGCGTTGGGTGTTTGTTTACCCATTCCATGCCACGCCATGCCATGGATGACATGTGCCAATAAGGATGCACTCACTTTCAGCAGGAAGGATCTGATATATCCTAAGGCAGAAAGAAAGGGGCAGAAAGCAAAAGCGAACGAGCAGACGCCAACTATTACACAAAACGAGTGAGCCCCTACCTACCTACCTAACCTACAGTGGGTACCTAGGTAGGTACTATGTAGCTATCTACCTACCTTACATACACGTGCAAACCGCCCACGCGCAAGTAAATAGTCTACGGAGAAAATATGCCCACTATACCTTCTTGGTAGACTGCGTGGCCCGTCTGGCTGGCCGGTCGTCGCTGTCGTGCTCTTAGGACTGCCGAATTTTCATGTTCTTCATTTCTGTCCGCCATCCGCCGGTATAGATAGTGCAGCGCCTTTCTGTCTGTTCTGTATACAGGTACATTATACATGCCGTCATTTTTTCCTTCGTGAAACTCTCTGTAGGGGAGGGGGGGTGGGAGGGGTTGATGCAAAAGGGCGTCTCTTCCTCTACTCCCCTCCCTTCCCCTGCCTTCGCTCCTCCTTCTCAGCCGATCCCCCGAGCTGATGGCTCTTACCAAAAATGGCCCCGGCCCGTCCCTACCACACACACATACGGACAGAAGCTAACCCAAGGTACAGAGCATGAAGTGGAGGGGGGAAGGTGCTATATAGGGTAGGTAGATCGAGTAGCTGTACGTAGCCAGCCACGGGTGCCGTAGAGGGAAGAGGGGGAGAAAAGAGGGGGAAGGTAAGAAGAGACGGGGGAATAGACGAGTCACGGAGGTGAGAATCGGCTCGAGAGGGGGGGAAAGGGTTGATTAAAAGAGGTAGTTATCAGCAATGACAGGCGCGACCTGAGAACAGAAGACGCCGAAAGAAGAAGTTTAATGAAGTCGAAGGGGGCCCAGAGAAGAGCGTAATACTGTATACTGGGGAGGGCTTTTTGGGTGGAGGCGAGTCAGGTTCACCGCCTCTTGGTGGCAGTAGCGGCACCGGCACCAGCAGCGGCGCCCGTAGCAGCAATGGCCTTGCCGTTGGTAGCGGCGGCCGGCGGGAGGTTCTCCTTGGTGTCGGGGACGGCCTCGATCTCGTCGGGCCCGTCGTCCTCGTTGTCGCTCCGGTCGTCCTCGGCGACGTTGTGGATGACGAAGCGGTAGGCGATGCGGACGATGAAGAAGAGCCAGAACAGGTTGAGCGACTGCAGGGCGGAGAGCAGGGAGCCGGTGATGACGTTGGAGAGCAGGCACTTGTACTGCTCGGTCTCCCAGTTGAGCTCGTAGGGGCCGACGGTGCGGAACTCGGTGAAGAGGCTGTAGATGATGCGCAGGTTGAGGTAGTGGCGCATGTAGATCCACACGCACATGAAGAAGAAGAAGTAGGGGCCCTGGAGGGAGGAGCCGACGTAGTTGAGCGTCTTGGAGGTCTGGGGGGAACATCGTCAGTCAGTGTTTCTATAGAGAGAAAGAGAGAGAGGGGGGGAGGACGCACGGCAAGGAAGAAGTCGCTGATGTCGTGGGTGGTGTAGACGGCGAGGCCGATGTAGGTGAAGTGGAAGCGGTAGCTGAGGCCGATGAGGGCGAGGGAGACGATGTGGTGGCCGACCAGCTCCTTGAAGTCCTTGCGCGGCTTCTCCTGGCCGAGCACGAGCACGAGGGCCTGCTGGGCCCAGTAGGCGGCCTGGAAGAGGTAGTAGAACTTGAAGACGGCCTCGTGCGTCTTGTGCGGGAAGCCCTCGTACATGCCGCGCGTGTTGAAGTACCACACCGGCGTGCGCGACATAACGTACATGCCGGCGGGGCCCAGGAGGCCGAAGTACAGCGCCGTGTACATCTGCTCCATGAAACGCGCCTGCTTGCCGCGCGACCGGAGGCCCGCCCAGCGCGCCAGCGGCCGCAGCATCTCCTGCATGGCGAACTCGCGCGTGAAGGACAGCACGACGGCGTAGAAGGCCACCAGCGCCACGTCGCGCGGGCCCTTGCCGTACTGCGCCGGCGCGGCCGGGTCGGCGCCGGCCGCAGCGGGCAGCCGGTAGGACAGGAAGAGGAACGGGTGCACCGGGTTCGTCTCGCTCGGGTTCGCCGCGTACAGCGACAGGAAGCCGAGCACGATGGCCAGCGGCAGCACCCACGTGTGCCGCACCGCGAACGACTTGACGCGCCGCATCAGCGACCGCGCCTTCCGGCGCCGCGAGAAGCGCTTCTCCCGCACATCGGCCTGCTCCGTCGTCAGCGCTGCCTCCTCTACCTCTCCCATACCTCCCTTCTCCCCCCTTCTCCTACGTCTCCCGGGGGCCTGACCTTGTGGTGGACGCCGTGGGCGGCGTTGAGATGGGCCAGGCTCGTGGCCAGGCCTCCATCGGCGGTGGCCGAAAGCCCCGAATTCCGCGAGGCCGACGCGTCGCCCGCCACCGGGCCGCTCGACTTCCTTCGCCGGCGCACCGCAGCGGCGTTCTGGTCCTGCGCGTCGGCCGACGCGGCGGTGGTGAGCAGCGGGAACGGCTCAGGGGCCGACATGTCGGTGGCAGCCTCCTCGGCAGGAGACATGGACGGGGGGAGAACGTCGCCGTTCTTGTTTTCGTTCTCGTTCTTGTTCTCGTTCTTGTTCTTGTTCTCGTTCTTGTTCTCGTTCTTGTTCTCGTTTTTGTTCTCGTTCTCGTTCTCGTTCTTGTTCCTGTTCTTGTTCTTGTTCTTGTTCTCCTTCCCGTTCTCGTTCTCGCTCCCGTTCTTGTTCTCGCTCCCGTGCTTGTTCTCGCTCCCGTGCTTGTTCTCGCTCCCGTGCTTGTTCTCGCTCTCGTCCTCGTTGTCGCTCTGGTCGTCGCTCGTTCTCGCCGTCCTCAATTGGAATCGGGGAGAGGGCAATGGAGCAATTGAGCAGCTGGCCCTCTCGCGTCCGCGCTGGTTGCCTGTCCCGGTTGTTGTTTTTCGCTTTACCGTTCAGGTTGTTGACCGGGTGGAGGTGGAGGGGGGGCTGACTACAGGTGCTGGAGGACGAAAGAAATTCTGTGCCAGGCTTCTCGTGGGATCCATGTGGATGCCGTCGTACGCCGTACATCCGTGCTTCCCACAGTGGATGCTGTACCAGTGCTACAAGTACTACCGAATAAATCAGAAGCAAGGTTACCTTTCCATGGGTCCATCCAGGGGTCCCTTTTTTTTTTTTCCTTTCCCCCCCCCTTTCCCGCTCTCTCCCTTTTGTCCCCCTTTATCTAGCCGTGCTCGCCGGTATCTAGGCGCAGAAGCCTACTTGGATATTACAGCGCAATTTCACCGGCGACAGGGTAGGGAGTGCACGGTTCCCC
The DNA here is from genome assembly GCA_022813145.1 of Barbatosphaeria neglecta. Classification (NCBI taxonomy): domain Eukaryota; kingdom Fungi; phylum Ascomycota; class Sordariomycetes; order Barbatosphaeriales; family Barbatosphaeriaceae; genus Barbatosphaeria; species Barbatosphaeria neglecta. Next base: position 44,769 of record JAKLNC010000202.1, on the reverse strand, counting down.
TACAGGCCTGTGGTTTTGGTAGGCTACCCGGCACGGTATTACAGCCAGTCCCAGGACTGGGACCTCCTTTCTGCTTTACTGGCTCACTGTGCTTTGTGGGGACTGCACCTTCCATCCCGACCTGTCCATGCAATTACGCCGCTGGAAAGCAGCCATCGCAGAAGACGAATCCGGATTCAATTCCGCTGGTTCCAATACACGGCCGTCTGACACTGCCATCAGACGACGTACCGTGACCAATTGCCCGGACCTCTCGGCTTTGGGTATTGAGGACAGAACATGACGGGACCCGTGGACGCGCCCTGGAAGGGGTGGGGGGCTGCCTCGATGAGGTACGGAGTACGGACTAGCGGCGCCAAGTCACCAGCGCCACCCTCCCCGTCGCTTACGCTAGCAATGCGGGCGATCAGGAGAAAGAGTTCCTTCGGCGTTGCTGGGCACTCCGTACCCGTAAGCAAAAGGGCCATCCCGAGAGTGAGAACACGCGAGGATTTGATACAGTTCTGAACTAGTACCCGAGCAGTTGGCACTTGCTGCGCAGTCAGGTGCTTGCAGCAGCCACCTCGAGATAGCCGTGGGAACACAGGGAGGTAGGTAGGCTGTTACGGCCCCTACACGGCTAGGCGCGACGGATCTTGCAGCAGATGTACATCCACCGGTTCTGGGTGAGTAGGTTCCCTTGGAGGGAAAAAAACAAGAATGATCATGAACAAAGGGACGATTCCACTCCGCTAGGTGTACCGGATGCGCCGCCTGCCCCGTAGTGCCCGCCGTGCCGCCGTCCAGCCCCGTCCATGCCAGGCCCCTGTGGTATCCATATAGGTACATGATAGGTATAGAATGATGATGCTTTTGAATCCAGGCCTCCCTCCTGCGAACCCCTGATAATGATAATGTACCGTGCCGGAAACACCAACGTCGGGGCCCGAGAGCCGGAGGAGGCGCTACCTGCCAGACAGACCCCTATCCCGTGTACGTATGAGAGCGAGGAGACGGGAAAAAAGGGCGTCAGGCGGATGTATCGCTGTCCTCACGGCTCAGCCCGCCGGTGTTGCCGTCGGGAGGTGCCGCCGCCGGGCGTTTGCCCAGAGCCGTCTGCGATAGGCCGCTCGCCTCCTGGTCGTCGTCTGCGGTGACGTCTCGCCTCCTCGCCCGGCGGTCTGCCTCGAAGGCGACCGAGGGGCCTTGGGCCGACGAGTATGCCAAGGGCCTCGGTCGTGTCATCGATGACAGCGAGTGGACGCTGTCGCTCCGCTGCAGATCCGGGGTGATTGCGGTATTCGCTGCTGCTGTTGCTGCTGCTGCCGCTGCCGCTGCCGCTGCCGCTGCCGCTGCCGCCGCTTCTGATTCTGTTGTCGTGGCCAGGCGTAGGCTGGTTCCCGACGACAGTTGCCGTTGGCTGTTTTCTTCCTCCTCCAGCACCTGCGCCAGGGCAGCGCCCCTACGCGGCGGAGCGGGTATGATCATCACCGGCAGGCTGGCCGTGTCGATCGTCGGCCGGACCTTCTCGCGCAGCTTCTCGGCCTGCGTCACGGCGAAGTCCTCGAGCCGGGCGCGGATGTCCCACCTGCCCGTGTCCTCGTGTCGGAACCGGGAGCTCCCTCCTCCCCCACCAGACGCGCCCGTCACCCCCGCCGCCCCCGCCGCCCCCGCCGCCCCCGCCGTCCCCTCGCGTCTCGGTATCCGGCCGAAGGGCATGGCCTGCGCTAGAGCGCGCCACCGCCTGGCCGACGCGGACGCGGACGCGGACGTCGTCTCCGTCACGGTGCTGGCCTGGCCGTAGTGCGATGACGCAGTACTGCTGCTGCGGGAAATCGGAGGCTGCGACCGTCCGTGTACCGACGGCGTCGGCGGTTGCTCCGTCGTCTGGGATGTGTTCCCCGAGACGGGGTGGTATCGGACGGCGTATACCGTGCTGTCGGCGCTTGCCGTGTCCGTACGGCTGACCGGGGTGACGGCTTGGGGCGGTCGTGCCGGCCACAGCGGGGGCTGCGACCTTGCCGTCGACGAGCCGTCGGCACCACTGTTCCCGGAGCCCGCAGGCGCGGCATCCTCCGCCCTCGCCCTCGGCCTCGACTGTCCCCTGTAGCGGTTGGCGATCGACGACATCGCCGGGAGTATCCTGCTCCGGCCCGACCCGGGATGGTGGTGGTGGTGGTGACGATCGTCGCGTGCGGCCCCGTTGCTCTCGCCACCGTCGCCGGGGTCGTCACCGCCGCCGTCGGCCCGGGCCCTCCTCTCCTTCCGTCTTCGCGGCCACATCGAGTCGGAGGAGGTCGTCACCTCCAGCATCTCGTCGCCGTCGAACACCTCTCGGCCCAGAATGCCGTCCTTCTTCTCCTCTCGCTCCAGCGCTTCTATCCTCTCCACCCATTCCCACACGATCACGCTAGCCGCGGCGGCCCCCACCCAGCGGACGTAGTCGCCCCAGCCGGTAAAGTCGGGCTTCGAGATATCCAAGACGAAGAAGACGACGGGCACGAGCAGGGAGAGCAGCGACAAGACGGCCACCAGGCAGATGTTGCGCATCTGCGGGTGGTAAAAGGCGTAGCGCTTCTTCATGAAAGAGTAGTAGATGACCCAGGCGGCGTACAGGACGCCCAGGGCCAGCTGGAAGAGATAGCTGAGCGCGGGGATGGCGTCGGTGAAGGTGCGGCCGGCGGTCGTGTACAGGAAGCTGTTGAGCGAGTTGAACAGCACGTCGAGGATGATCAGGGCGAAGGCCGTCCACTTGATCGTGACCTTCTCCCGCTGGCGGGGGAAGAGCCGGATCAGCGTCTGGGCCTGGGCGAGCCACAGGAACGTGTCGGAGATGATGCGGATGGCCTTGAGCTCGGTGCCGCCCAGGACCTCGCTCTGCAGCTGCGAGGCGTTCTGGATGCCCCACGAGTACTGCGCCTCGGCCACGCGGAAGGTGTCGGCGGTGGCGATGGTGAGCGAGATGGCGACGGTCAGGGCGGCGACCTTCTGCAGCCAGGGCCGCCCGCCGATGTTCTGTCCTCCGGTGCCGCCGTGGGTGAAGCCGCGGCGGCCGAGCACGACGACGCCGCCGTCGAGGAAGGAGCGCGGCGTGATGAAGAGCATGATGACCAGGGTGTAGGAGATGACGGTGGTGGCGGCGAGGGCGTAGCACTGCGGGAAGGTGGAGGCGTAGAAGGGGTCCAGCAGGTTGGAGTACTGCGGCCCCGAGTCGATGGAGGCCTCGTCCACGCTCAGGCCGGTGCCGCCCGCGACGTCGCTGATGTCGGGCGCGCCGCCGTTCCCCGCGACGATGGCGGGCTGCGTCTCGGGCGTGCAGAGGGGTTTGTAGGCGGCCGCGACCGTCAGCGTGACCGGGTCGCTGCCCGGGATGACGAGGACGCCGCCGGAGGGCAGGTTGACGGCCTGGCAGCGGGCGGCAGCCCTGGCCACGGCCGCGGGAGCTGGCTGCGCCAGGGCCGGGCCCGCGTCCGAACCCGCGTCCAGGTCTAGCTGCAGGCCCGGGTCCGGGTCCGCCGCCGTCTCTGCCGCCGACAACCCTCGTGCGTCCATGATGGGCCCTGCCCGCGCCGGGATTCCGCGGCTAGCCACAGACAAGCCGGACAGGGGAGTATCGGCGAAGCTCCCATCCACTCCGCTCTGGGCTTGTTCCTCTTATCCTTGCACCGCCATCGAGGTGCCAGTCCTCGTCGCTCGCTGGAGCTGCCCGCCGCTGCGGTCGACTGCCAATCCGCGTTTCGCCCGGCGCCCTTCGGTCTGGGATGTCCGGCCGTCGCTCGTCGCCCCTGTCGCAAAATCCGGTAGGGAACCAATTCGAGCGCTAGCCGCAAGCGTATACGTGTATATTATATAAAGAGAGCTGTGTCGCGATTTCCAGTCGTCTCGGGGAGGCGTCGGGCGCAAAGGGGATAGAAAAGCGTGCAGGCGAACACCGACCGGCAGCGTGGCTTCCCCAGAGGTGAGAGAGCGAGGGGGGGGATGGGCGGACCGGGAGGGACCCAAAGGGGGGGGGGGGGGGGGGAGCGCCGCCAGCGACACCGGCCGGTATGCGTGAGGCGGAACAACGAAGTAAGCAAGTAAGCACGTACTGGGCCAGCAAATAGATACAAGATACGCTCGTATACCGAGACAGAGCGCGCGCGTAAGGGGGGGGGCTCCAGTGAAGGAAGCACAGGGCTAGCGAGAGGCAGACAAGCAGATTCGAGCAGATCGGGAGACACAAGCAAGCAAGCACACGGAGTCGGACCAAGAAAAAAAGATGCCAAGTCAGGTACGGAAGGGCTCGAGAAGCCAGCGGCGAAGCGAATTGCAGCGACAGAGAGAGGGGCGCGCATGCGATTCGATTCGTCCGGTATTTTCCCGTCTCGAAAGTGTTTTGGACTCTGTGAATCAAGAGCGACGGGGGCGACTCAGCGAAACAGAAAGTGGGCACTCGCTGGGCCGGTCTCCCCACTCGGCGCATCCACGGATGCTCCAGCTAAAAAAGCGGCGGAACGCAATGCGCAGCAATAGCGAACGCACTGGCGGCTTTTTGGTGCTGTTCCGCCGCAACGCAAGCAGAGCCCCCGAGCGCCAGAGACGACGGGATGGGACAGTGTCCCGGCGGAGGAGAGGCACTGTGCTGGGCCCGAGGGTCGGTATGCTGCAGTGGCTGCAGTGGCTGCAGTGGCTGCAGCGCTGCGCTAGCGCCATCCCTGCGTGGGCAGCAGGAGCGCAGGAGGGACGCACTAAAAACCCCCTAGAGACTCCCTAGAGGCTCTCTAGAGGCTCCTAAAGGGGCTGCGAGAGGCTCGCCTCCGCTGAGCCAATGAGGAGGCACGCCGTCCGCTCCGTAATTGGCGCAATCTGCAGCGGCGTGCAGCTGTGCGCCCTCCTGAAGGAGGAGGGCGGTCCATCCACATCCTCCCCCCTACATCCTCCCCTCCTCATCCCCCCCCTCCTCATCCCCCCCCTCCTCATCCCCCCCCTCCTCATCCCCCCCCTCCTCAGCCTCCC
>JAKLNC010000202.1:0-39785 GCA_022813145.1 Barbatosphaeria neglecta | reverse complement strand
CCAGCGGGCGCGGCGTGCAGCCCTGCGCCCGCCGGCACGCCGAGGGCCGCCCCGCCACATCCTCCCCCCCACATCCACCCCTCCTCATTCTCGCCTCTCCGTCATGTTCTTACAGCCCGAGGTACCGTCCCCCGTCCTCCGTCCAGACTCATCTGTACACCTTCCTTAGCTCCGCGCTGGGCCGTCCTTCCCCGCACAGTGAGCGAGCCCCGAGAACGCACGGAGCGAGCCGACGGTGGACGTGCCACACCCTCCAGCGCCTCCCTCTCTCTGCTCCCTTCCCTCCTCTCCGTTTTGTTCGCCCGCTATCTGGTCGGACTAGCGCACCCGATCGCGATCGCGATCACGCCAGCCCCCCTCTGCTTCCTATCGCCATGTCTTGGCGGCAGTCGGACGTGGGAAGGCCGTCGAGGGGCACTCCTGCTCCGTAACGACCCGTACAGTAAAGCCGTCCTGTGTCGCTGCGCTGTGGGAGCCGAGTGAGGTGGGCCCTTCCTTGCAGGGGAATCCTCCTTACAGGGAAGTGCCTGCTTGTAGGACAGAGAGCTCATGTGATGTTTGCACACCCTCGAGCGACCGCGACGACGACGACATCCCGGAGGGAAACGCATCTGCCGGCCGGTCCCGCCTGGCAGTGGGAGGCAGGAAGGGCCCAGACCAACCTATGGACGCGACGCCGTGGGGAGCACGAAAGACTTCCCTTCTCCGTGCGTGTGCCTGCCTGCCCGCACCCAGATCCGTGGCCATGGCGCCCCGCCAAGCCGGCGCGCCCAGCTCGTCCTGAAATGGCAGGTCAAGCGATAGGTCGAAGCATCTAGCACCTACGCATCCCCCCTCTTCGTTGTGCCCCCCGCCCGGCCCTCTTTCCCCCGGTGTCTTGGCGGCCGGGCCAGTAACACGTGTGCGATCATGCAGGTAACCTGCCGCTACATAAAATCTCAGGTGTTAGTGCGTCTGCCAAGCAACCCGAGGTGCTCCGTCCGGCTGCTGCTGCTCGGCCGCGGCGTCGATTCGTCGGTGCCTCTCTGCTGTGGCCGGCTGCCTGTAGCAGGTGGCAGTGCGTATCATACGTACAGTACCTAACGGCCGGAAGCCCTCCGTGCCAATGCCGGGATCTGTGCCGGGATGCCGGAGTGTCCATCGAATATGGGACGCCATGGGTGGCTCTCTCAGCGTCCGTCCAGCCAAGAAAGGCCGGTCCTCGGCGCCTGCCACGGCCCGCATCCGCATCGCCTGCCGTCGGTTTGCCCGCCCCGCCTGCAGGGCTGGGAGCAAACCGTTGGATCCGTCGAAACTTCTTGGCAAAGCTTGATATTGTCTCGGGGCCCCATTGTCGGCGATGATCTCGCCCATCTGCATTGATGCGGGGACGGGGACGGGGGACAGGGGACCGGGGACTGCCATTGTCTGTGGGCTTGGCTTTGGCTGTTGGTCGCAATAGGGACAAAGACATTACTGCCCATGCACCGGCTTCGAGGAGACGGTTCATTAAGCTTGGACAGTCTGGGTTCCTTTGCTTACCTAAGGATATATCTCTTATGTCTTCCTTGGTCGTACCTATCCTGTCCGGGTGGATCTTGAGTCGTGGTCATGAGAGGCGAGGTCTGGTGAGTAAAAATGGACCTGTCCTGAGAATGCAGAATGTCCCGAGGCTATGCAATGCTGGAGGCTGTTGTTGGGCCAATACCCTAGCTTGCCTCTTTCTGCCCCTGTGCGTTGCTCGCCGATATTCAGGATGCAAGTAGGTGGTGGAAAACCCCCGATTTCATCCCAAGTCGAGGTCTACCTGTTTGTTGGCACAAAACTTGGTGGCTGCTTGGGGGTGACGTTGCCAGCGCAACCTCTTCTCAAGAGAACGCGTCTTCTCCCTGCAAAAACAAAGGATGCCGAGAACAAGGAGGGTCTGGACTGGTCCAGCACCGTGATGGCAACTCGAGGACAATCGAACTAACTGCGAAAGCACGGTGTCAATTCGCAAGTTCACCCGCCCGGCAGACGTTCCAGCGTCTGCTAGCAGTGAATGCCCTTCATATTCCCTACAGCCCTGTGAGCTCCTGCTCTCCTCTTTCTCACTTCGGATCCATCCCATCGTCGACAAACAAGAGGGGGGAGAAGAAAGACGAAGCAAGTGAGAGGGGCATAAAAAATCGCGTCGTAGCTAGCCTGGCAACCCTCTCCACGAGCGAACCTCGCGGCCGGCTCTTCACATTGCCCTCTTCCCTGCCGATTCCTTCAACTCGGTTTCTGCACTTCGTTCTTTTCTCTTTCACCAGCCCCCCCTTCGAGATTCGGTAGCTACCTGCCCACCAACCCACCTGCCCAACAACCTCCTCCATCACCTCCAGCTGATCCTCCATCGCTCTAATGTCGCATCTCTTTGTTCTTCCTCCCGGCCGTCTCGGCGGCACGCCATCCCCTTCCCCCTCCTCACTGATCCACATCCTCGTCTCCTTTCTCACCCTTCTCCCGTCGGTCGCGCACTGCTTCTCCGACTTGGCCGGCTGGTGGACGCCGCGCGGGCCCTCGATTGCCTATCACGAGGGCGAGGCCGCCGGCGGCAGCAGCATCCTGTACAGCCTCTGCAACGGCAGCACCACCGACAGTGACGACACCGCGGTCGCCGTGCTTCCGCGGACGGCCGACTTCGCCTTCCCGACGGCGGGAGACCTGCGCGCCTCGACTCGGGTGGCTATCGCGGGATGGGTCGACACGAATGATACCGTGTGGGTGAGTGTCACCCAGAACCAGAAGCCAGAACTTTTCTTCCTTCCTACCCCCTCCTCCCTTACCCAGTACACCCCTTTCTCCACGTGGCTGCTGATGCATGCGGTGATATATCAGGCCTCTCTCTTCTACCAGTCCACCACCAACGACATTGTCAACGTCCTGTACGCGTGCGACCCCCCCTCGGGCCAGTACCGCAACGTCTCCACCACCAGCGTGACCTCCATCGCCGACACGCGGACCCCCGACGGCGCGCCTGACGTCAACGGCCAGACCGGTCTCGCCGTGGCGCTCGTCCCCTCCCGCGATGGGGGTGGCGACCTCGATTCCGGCGGTGGCGAGTATCGGCTGTTCTACCACGACCTGGCCGGATCCGTCAGGGAGCTGCGGGCTGTCGCAACTGAGCCCCGGACCCAGCCTCAGTGGCAGCTCCTCCCCCAGCCGGCGGTGGAGGGCGCAGAGTCGGGCGGGTTCGCGATGTGCGCTGCGTACGCGCAGGGATTCGGGCTGTACCTCGTGACGCAGGCGGATAAGACCGCGGCGGTGCGGATCACGAGACAGGATGGGGATGGTCGCTGGCAGAACTGTAAGTTGTCCCCTATAATATCCCCAACGCCCTGCTTCCCGTGCCTCCTGTGCCTTACCACCTTTTATTCCGCTGGCTCGAACTGACCAAGCTATTTTGCTCATTCCAAAACAGTACTCATAGCAAACCTGACCTCTCCCTCCTGGCCGACCGACGGCGGCCCAGGAGCGCTGAGCCTGGCCCTCCTCGACGACGCGAGCGCCGCGATCTTCTACCCCTCTAACGACAGCAAAGTGCACTACGTCACCGTGGGCATCGACCTTCCGCCACCCCCGCCGTCGTTAGCGTCCTCTTCCTCTTCGCTTCTTGCGCTCCCGCTGGAGTTATCCGCCACGGCCACCGCGGCTGAGCCTGCATCGTCGCCCTCATCCTCACTCCCGCCAGTCCTACCGCGCTCCCCGGCCTCTTCAGCGGCAGGTGGCGTCGACACGACGATTAACGTCCCCGGCGGGGCGCTGTCCGGCGCTGCGTTCGGCATGGCAGCCCGCCCGGACTCGAAGGAGGTCTGGGTCTACTACGACGCTGCAGGCCCCGGAATGGCGGTGCAGCTGCACTACCTCCCCGACCGGGCATCCTGGAAGGCCGACACCCTCCCGGCTACCGCCCCGCCGACACCGGCTACCGCCCCACCGACACCGAGCCCGATCGCGGTATCCCCCTCGTCTCTCCCGGTTTCCGCACCCGCTCCGACTCCCACGCCCTCTTCCCCCGCGCCGGTCAACAACGAGACCGACACCGACACCAACCCAAACACAACCGGCGAGAACGAGGGGGGACAAGGACCAGGCTGCGACGCAATCTGCGCGCAAAAAGCCAAAGGCATCGGCATCGGCGTCGGCGTCGGCCTCGCCTCGCTCGCGCTGGCCGGCATCGCCGCCAAGCTGCTCCACGACCGCAGCTGGCGCCGGCAGCAAGCCGTGCTGGACGAGGAGGCGCGCCGCTTCGCCATCTGGCGGCCCTCGACCCCGGCCGGCTCGCACATCCGGCCCTACTCGTCCGTGGGGCGGACGCACTGGCGCGAACAACAGCCCCGTGCTGCCGCTACCACTGTCACCGCCACTGCGACGGCCGAGTCGCTGCGCTCATCGTTGCGCGGGCCGTACACCGTGTCAGCCGAAGAGATGGAGCTGGGATATGAATTGGAGCGGGCACCGCGACAGAGCCCGAGCCAAAGCCGAGACCGAGACCAGAGCGAGGACGCGCAGCAGAAGACTGAGGCCCAGACAGACGCGAACACGCACGCGTACGAGTACACGCACGTCCGCGACGAGGACGGTCAGGAGGAGCGGGAGCGGCTGTGCGAGTCCAAGAGCGGCGGCGGGGTCAGCGTCAGCACCATCCCGGACCGGGCGTCGCAGGCCGGCTCGGGGCTAGAGGACTTGGGCCCCGTAAGCACCGCGTCGGAGAGCATCCCGCCCGAGCCTGTCGTGGACGCCGAGGAGATCGGCATTGCCCTGTGATGTCAATGATGTCATCCCCCCTCCCGCTTGAACGCGTACGGGGGCGCGAGGGCGGTTCGTTGTCTTTTTTTTTTGCCTTTTTTTGGTCTTTATGCCCTTTTGCCCATGTGCACCTACCTACCAGATCCTCCGCCCTCCTTTCCTGCGTTGCTTTCTGCGTTCGCACCTGGCTCTCCTCTATTCTGTACTCATCCTCTCCCTCTGCCCCTTTGAGGGAGTGGAACGGTCGTATAAGGCGAGGGGACGAGCGCCGAAAGGGATGCTTTTGGGGTCGGAAGGACGATTGATACCCGGATAGTGGAGGAAAGAGAATCGCAACTAGGTGCTGTAAGGTTAATAAACCAAGTCGCCTACGTGACGGTCGGTGCGCGTAACCTACATAATAACCATGGACGCATGGGTGTACAAGTACATGTGCTCAGTACCCTGTGCTCAGTACCATGTACTCATTATTACTAGGTACCAAGTACTCACATGTGCCGGGGTGGACGCGGTATCCACTTCATCTTGCTAGAGTGTCACCGCTAGAGGAGGTCGTCAATCGATCACGGGGTGCAAGATCACTACGAGCTCTGCATCCGATTTCCATTCAAAATCGATCGCGCCGTCAAGGACTACTGTACAATGCTCTCTCAGCCGGAGTACAACCCGAGTACTAAGTAGCCCTTCTCCCATGACCCAGGTACCCGGGCAAGCATGCCAGCCATCTTCATCCTCTTCCTCCTCTCTTCCCCAGGGGAGTGGTATCATTCAACTTCAGGATGGAAAAACACGCGCATACAAAAAAATAGAAAAAGACAGCGACGAGGTGTTCTTCCGACAGATATCATGAGACATCCCGGCACCCCTACCCAGGTAGGCACTGTGCCGCCGCATAACAAAACCGACAGATAAACAGACAAGCAGGACCGACCCGAGGCATCATCTCCCATGACCGAACCAAATAATGCAGAGGCCTAGCAGGGGATAGCAGGGAGACAAATGATCGATACCCAGACACAAATGAAATCCAACGCCCGCTCGAGCCGTAGAGTGCCCAAGTCGTAGAGTACTCAGTTCGTAGAGTCGTTCCATATCCGCAGGTGAAAGAGAGAAGGCCGTCCATTCGAAGCAGGCAGATTACAAGATGCCCCGGCCCTGGAAAAGCTTCTTCAGCGCGTCGCTGTCGAAGACCTCGTCGTCCGGGATCATCTCGATGATGCCCGTCAGGTTGGCGAATAAGTCGCCTTGGTTCCGGTAGGCCAAGATAGCGGGGACGGCGGCGTTGTCGAACTCAATGTCTTCGTAATGCACCTTGACAAAGTGGACATTGGGATACCCGCGGACCAGCGGCAGCATGGCATCCTCGACAGTTGCTGATACTTCGCACTAGTGAGGAAAAGAGACGGCCGGGCGTTAGCGGCTGCGAATACACGAGAAGGGGAAAGAAAGGGATTCTTTCTCGGCTCACCTCGTGATCGTAGACGAACACGACGACGACGGTTTCCCGGCCGACCTTCTCGATGGCGTCGAGATAGCCGAGGGCGTCGACCTCGTCGAGACGGCCGTATATCCGCACGCTGGGCGAGGTGCGGCGGGTGCGGATGATGCCGGTCTGGGCCTCCGACTCGAGCTCGCGGCGCCGCGACTCTCGCCAGTGCTGCAGGAACGCCTCCTCATCCTGGTCGTCGGCGCTGTGCTCCGAGTCGCTCTTGCGGTGGCCGGCGCCGCGGCTGTCGGCCACGCCGAACATGCTCCTCCGGGCCTGCCGCACGCGGCTCATCCACGTGGCCTTGCGGGCCATCTCGTAGCTCCGCGCATCGGCGATGACGCCCTTGACCCCGGTGGCGCGGCCCGAGTCGAAGGACGAGGGCGGCAGCTTCAGCTCCGCGCTGCCGGGCGTGCCGGCAGCGTGTCCCAGGGCGGGCATGCGCATGGCGGCGTCGATCTGGCTGGCGCGGTACCGGTCCTCTTCGTTCTCGTCGTCCCTGGCTCGGTACGACGCCTCGTGTCGCTCGTCGTCTCTGTCTTCCGGGTGGATCCGGTCCTCGGGGTCTGAGCCGTTCTTTGCTAGGAAGCTCTGGAATTCTTCTTGGGCGGCAGTCTGGTTGGGCATGATGCGGAAAGGAAGAGGGGAAGGGGGAGGCTGCCGCAACGTGCGAGCGGGGCCTGCCTTCTTTAAGTACAAGAGGTAATACGTGTGGGATGCTACCTCACAGGGCGGCAGGTATGGAGTGTAAGCGGCGAGGGAGAGCAGATGACGACCAAGAAAATGGGCTGATGGGAGGTGTCCTACCCGCAGGGTTGGAACACGCGGGCGGCTAGTACGAAGCAGGTACCAAGTAGTAGGCCGGGGTGGCGATGTCTGGTTGGTTGGATAGACCCGGCCGGGGGGGCTGGCGCAAAAGGGGGAGGCGAGTCTTGGGCTGTGGGAGGCACACCAAACCCTGCTGGCGATCGTGCCTGGTAGGCGTCTGTACGGAGTACAGGAGACGAAAAGTGGGATGGAGTCTGGATTCGCCGGTGGGCACGCGCTCACACGGAGGGGGGGGGGGAGAACGGCGATCTCTGCGGGCGCACTAAGCAGCCGGTCTTCGAGAAGGAAGAGCCGGGCTGGGCGGGCCCCTGAGATGCGTCAGAGTGTTTCAGGCCTCGAGCGGCTGGCTCGTTGGTGGTGTGAGCCGCCGGATTGGGCTCTTGCAGGACCGCCGACGTCTGCCAGAAATAGGCAAAGGCAGAAATCCCCAGGCAAAAATAGTCCCCAGGCAGAAAGAAGAATGGCCGGCGCGCTGAGTGGCTGAAGTGAGACGGGGACGGAGTAAAAGTGAGATGGGGGTGAAATAGAGCTGAATTGTGACAAGCGGAGAAGGCGCAGATCTGTTGGCGGCTTTAAACCTAAACTCTGGAGGAAGGCGTTCGCTCTTATCTGAACGGGGAATGGCGGGCCAGGGTAGAAGAAGGGGAGCAGCAGGAAGAGACGAAATGGCCTAGGGGCTCGCTTGAATCTCTTTCTCTCGACGCGGCGACTAAGGTGGATGTGATTGTGCAACGGCGATGGGGGGTTTGGCAGCCTGCAGTGCCTGCGTCGCGTCCTTTTTTTTCTGCCCCGCCTGGGGGACCCTCGTACCATATTCTATCGCGTGGCAAACAGGGATTCACTCCGTCACCGTATCGGCCCCCGTACTGCTAGTCTACAACTAGGCCAACTTCGTAAGAGCCAAGGGAAAAGCTTCGCGCGAATGCCGTAATTTGGCGATTTGCGCTGCTGAGAACCCTAGCTACGAGCTCAGCTGGTCCTCTTCTCGGTCCTTTTTCATATTTTCTTTTCTTTTTCCCCCCCCCCCCCCTAACCGCTTGCAGGCGTCAGCAGCGCAGTCGCCCGTCTTCAGCGGCCTCTCGGGGAATTTACAGAAGCACCATCTGCTTCGAGAAAACGCAGGAACATCCATTGTGCAGGAACGGAGAAGCGCCCAGATCAAAGTGTGCCCCGGCAGTTTCGGGGAAAGCGAAATTAGAGTCCGGGCGAGGTTTAGCGGGCGTTTAGAAAGGGATGGGGCGGTCTAGCGAGATGGGGGGTAGCAACTGAATTGTCACGTCGAGTCCATCCCATCCATCCCCCTTTTTTCGCCCTCCTCCCTTCTCGCCCTCCTTTCTTCTCTCAACAGGTAGTCAGCTGCCAGATTGTCTCTCCAAGGGCCCCTGAGCCGGTATGACAATGTCCTCCTCTACGGAGTGCCTGAGGGAACGAGAACGTCCGTATACCGTTCATTCGAGCCCCTGTAGGGAGTCGCCAATCTTATCGCAAGTCGTGGAGTCTCGCAAGTGGAGTATTTCCCGCCGTCCAGAGATCATCAGACCCAGAAACACAGACTCGTCCAATAGAAATACGGGCGGGCGAGCTGGCTGGCTGGCTGTGAGTATTAAAGGACGGTTTGATCATCAGAGAGGATACCACCTTTTTAAAGGAAGTCAATCCTTTGATCCACATCTGCCTTATTATTCTGTCGCTGCGTATTGTGTCCTCTTCTGTACATCCCGAGTATGTACATGACGGGGGTACCACAGCGGCTCGAGATTAAATAGCCCCGTCCGTCCGTTGAGCCCGTCTGCAGCTAGAAGTCATGCGGCTGAGTGGCGCGGCGGCCCCAGTTAGCGGCCGCCGAGCCGGGTTGTCCCCCGTTCTTGTATAATTGCGTAGGGCCAGATACGGAAATGGTTGCAGCAGCACGGCGAGGCCGACGACGACGCTTTGATGTCCTTTTTTTATGACGGGCCTCGGCGGGGGTCTCCTTCATACAGATGTATTGCCTCCTCTCTCCCGAAAGATTTCGACACGTGGACATCCTCCCTTGACTGATTCTGCCCGTACAAGCGTCGTGCGTCAGGCGACGATGATCCGTGGCCCAGTGGCAGCGGCTTTTGTCCAACTTGAGGAACCGCGAAGGGATTTCGTTCATCGGCCTACTGTGTATGTACCTAGTTGCAGAGTGGCAACTCGTGGCTAATGTACAACAAGACGCGAGAGCTCGCCCCGTCGCACACACGATGGCTGGATCGATGTGGCGGCCCCGTTTCAGGCGCTAGTTTCACCTCGTCTGCGCTCGCCAGCCCTGCAGGACGTCCCGTCATGCCCTGCGCCTGGCCCGCGCTCCGTCTGTGCATCGCAGTGCCGTTCGTGGTCGCTGGGAAAATGGCGGGGGGATAAGAAGGGGCGGCGATCGGCATGCGTCCATTCCATCCATGTGCATATGATCGATGGCTGCCTGAACAACGCAAAAGCTTGGCACGGAAGGGTCCTTGCTGGACGTGAGTAATGGCATCATCTGGGTCTGGCCCCATGCATAGTACGACTTGATCCTGGGCGATTTTCTGGTATGCTACTTACAGGGTGGGGATTTGATACGCCTCACGGCCGGGGAAACTTCCCAATACCTAGGCAAGCAAGATATACCAAGCACTTGATACTAGGCTCCGCGCTTCTCTGCTAAACAACCAAGCAAGGCGTACAGGTGAGAGCGGAGTACGCAGGATCAAAGTTCCCAGCGAGCAAGTCCAGCCTTTTGCCAACCGGGCCCGGCGTGCCTACTCTAAACTGACTCTCATACCGTACCTTACAATTCCGTCAACGCCAAGAATCGCGCCCACCGCCTCTCGCCTCGCCTCGCCTCGCCTCGCCTCGTCTTGTCTCGTCTTCGCACTTGCATTGGCGGCTCTCAACCGCAACCGCAACCGCAACCGCCCCACCGTAGCTGAAGCGCGGCCTGTTCGCTTCGTCCTAGACCTACATGCGTTGCGTGCATGCATACATGCACGACACGCACCTTCACTCCCCTATTTCCTCTCCCACCAGTGCGGTACCTTTCGAAAGTCGGCCCGTCCAGAGAGCACGCCGTGCTTGGCTGATCTTCCCAGATTTTTGCGTCTAAGTGGAGGGGAATGTCCGCTAGAAGGGGGAAATACCTTGGGGGCTCGCCCACAGGCGCGAAGAGCACCTAAAACCTACCTATAGTAGGTAATTATCTAGGTACGTAGACATGGGACTCTTGCAGATAGGTATCTAGGTGTATATACTCACCTACCTAGGTAAGTAGGGTAGCTCATTGATTATTGCTCGTAGTGACGTCTGTCAGCCGTTCATGTATATCGGGCCTACAGGTACCCCCGTATATATAAAATGCAGATATAGATCTTGTAGCCCCGTTGCATCCGCACGATAGTACGAGGGGAGCGTATATCAATCCATCCAAACATGCCAGGTCGCCCTACTGCAACGACGGCAGAGAGGGTAGGATCTCGACCTGCAACCAACTACCTCTTTCCTGATACGCACAAGTGTCGCTAGCTTATTGGCGGTGGATGCATTACCATAATGTCATCCAATCCTCAGTAAGGTATCTATGTACCTACCTACATAGTACATATAGTGTAGGTAGCTATTCGCGAGAGAGGAAAAGGAGAAAATAAAAAGAAGAGAAGATAACAAAGGCAAAAAGCTCACCCATTAGCCTATGAGGATGATGGGCTACGAAAACCCCGCGGGTTTTTTCCTCGAGATGTTGTCTGTTGTCGAAAAAACCGTATGTCCTAGGTTGGACTCGAACTCGCATCCTTCGCTATCCCCCTTTTCCCCCTTTCCTCCGAACAGCATAGTTTGACCTGAGTGACCGACCTAGGCCACCGCCTGCTGGCCATTTGATTATCCTGGGCAACGAGGCGACGCCACTAGAACGTAACATACAGCATACCCAACCCCCCTCCTCGTTCATATCTCGACTTCACTGCTCTTCTTACCTGCCCAGGCACCACCAATAATAGCCCAGAACGAGCGATAGGACGCGCCCCAGCGATTTCCACGAATACACCGACGGACGCACATGCAAAGGGATACATGGTAACGTGTCGGACGGGAAAGGGACGGGCAGACAGACCAATAGAGGGTGCTAGGAGGCAAGTATCCACGGATATCAACCTTAGGGGAAAAAAAACTGGGAGGATTTGATTCTTCTTTTGTGCCGAATTCCACAAATCATATGGGAGGCAAACTAAAAGAGAGACCGCCATAAAAAGCTCTGAGAGTCCTATCCGACGCCCTGTAACGAAGAAAGCTTGTGATTGTCCCTAATGGGAAAGACAAGCAAGCCAGCCACCTGCCACCTTTGCTTTCCGATAGGCGTCCCCCCTCCTTTTCCTTCTCTTTTTTTTCTTGCATGGTTATTTTTGTCCCTCAGTATCGATATGTAGCTAGGAAAACCGAGCCTCGTGCCCCGTCTACCGCCACCACAATATACCTAGACGAAACAAGGAGAAAAGCGCCCTGAGGACCAAAAAAAGGAAAACTGTTGGTAGGAGATAGAAAGTGCGAAATGCCCAAATGGGGAATACAACAGGACTAGAGTTGCGGCAACGGACTGAACCCCTCCGGAAGTATCGTCCTCCTCGGAAGGCAATCTACATGATGGCCTTCTGGAGGGTTCCAGCCAGGCACACCGCAAGCAAGGTATCGTAAATAAGTAGAAGTGAAAGGAGCAAGAAAAATAGCGAGTGGCAGCCCCCGGCTCATGACCTGTTGTTTCCTTGTTCAGCCAAGCTAAGCCAGATATTTCCAATCTTCTTGACTAGGAGGTAGGCGAGAGGGACACAATGAGCCAGAAAGAGGCGGGGGTACAGTAGCTCAACAGGGGGGCGAGGGATATCGTAATGTAACAGAAGATGGAAATCGTAGATGTAATACAACCGCCCGTGAGGGAAGAAAGACAAAAAAGACGGAGACCGTGGGCAGGAGAGATTAGGTAGTTTTGGTAGAGGGGCGCGAGGAGGCATCATTGCGGGCCCAGGTCGAGCCGCGCTTGATGCATGCGCATATTCGTCGCGATCGGGCCAACCTGCGTTGTAGCTGGCTGGACATCCCCAGGCGCGGGGTTATAGGGCCGGTTTCGTTCGTGACAGTCGTGCCGCTTACGCCAGTCACCGAGTTTTTTTTTTCTTATAAAAACATGGGCGTCGTCGAGGTAGAGTTTAGGATCAACACGCAAGCGCCCCAGGCTCGTACTGGTTCAAGCGGAAGAACCGGTGCATCATTGCCCGAAGGCGATTAGTACGCCCAAATTTTCAGCTGCGGCGGTTGTTAGCGACCTCCACGGTAGACGACGCGCCAAATGCCAGGCAGAAGAGGTAGAAGAAAAAAACAGGGGAGGGGCGGAAAAAAAAACCATACCAAAGAATCCCAGGAGCCTGTGCACAGGCTGATACCGTCGTTGCTGACGCCGAGGCAGCTCACGCGGTTCTCGTGGCCGACAAGAGAGCCGATCTTCTCTCCGCGAGTGATATCCCAAACCTATAGGTGTAAAATGTGAGCCATGAACTCTGGCGCGGACCAGAATGAACGCGACGATGTCTGGATTTACCTTGCACTCGAAGTCGTCGTAACCGGCGAAGAGCAGTCTTCCCGAAACCGACGTGGCTACGGACGTGATGCCGCACAGGATCGATTCGGACTGGAGGTTCGGCGCAGTTAGCGTTTCTGAAGCTTCTGCCGGAATGCAATAAAGATGGTGGGAGATCGCATACGCCGTAGACATTCAGCTCCCTATCGGCACGGATGTCAAAGAGCCGGCACGTAGCGTCGTCAGAGCCCGTGACGAAGGAGTGACCATCCGGGAAGAACTGGATGGCATTGATGTCTGACTCGTGGCCGGCGAAGGTCTGGACCGCCTTGCCGGCGCGGATGTCCCACAGCTTGGCGAAAGCGTCGCAGGCTCCGGAAATGAAGGTGTTCTGGTTGGTGGGATTGAGGCTGATGCTCATGACATCGCCGAGATGGTCTGCGAACTCGATCACCTTGGTGCCGGTCTCGATATCCCACTTCATGCAGGTCATGTCGCCGGACGAGGTGAGAATGCTCCGGTCGTTGATGAAGCGGCAGCACGACAGGTAGCCGGCGTGGCCGGACAGTTCGCGGGCGACGCGGGTGGGCCCGTCCCGGTTCTGGTTGAGATTGTAAATGGAGCAGATGTTGTCGAGACCGCCGCAGGCAACATAGTTCCCGCTGGGCGCGTAGGCGCAGGTCATCACCCACGACGACCGCAGCGGGATGGCGTGCACCTTGTTGGTGGTGTAGGCGTCCCAGATGATCAGCTTTCCATCCTGCGAGGCGGAAACGAGGTGTCTCCGGTCGGTCGACCAGTGCATGGCGTAGATCTTGGCGAGATGTCCCTTAAGCGTCCGCTTGGACTTCATCAACTGGTTCTTGGGGATAGGCTCGTGTGCCTGCTGGGCCACGGCGCGCACTGGCATCGAGAAGGTATATCGGTTAGCATGGCGACGGGCTTTCCAGTACGTCGCGCGCGGCAGAGGGGGGACAAGGGCGAGGCAGATCTATGGGCTCCTCGGTAGCGATGTGACTAACATGTCGTGTCGGCCAGCTCATCCTTCTTCCTCTTGATTCTGTCTTTCAGCGTCTCAGCCTCACGACGCGCCTGCTGGATTCTCGCCTGCATCGCCTCGGGCGACACGTCGTTTGGCCGTTGTGAGTCCATCTTGGAAGCTGGCTGTGGTTAGTCAATCGGCGACGTCGACGCGGACTGGCGACGGGACGCGAATATGGGGATTCGCTGAGTCGGCGAAGCGAGGGCGGGAGAATACGGGGGGGGGGAAGGCGATGAACGGTACGAGAGAGGGAATCTGGTGGTGAGATAGTGAGATTCCGCGCTGCGACGATGGATGAGGGAGAGAAAATCGAATGCGAGCTCCAGGGGGAAAACGGGCGGCGGAGAAAGCAGACAGATTTGGGACTGGGCTGGGGGAGTGGGTGCGCGGGCCGGGGCAGTCTGGTGGAGAGTGGAGCGGGTCAGGTTGGATTGATTGATGAGCGCCGTGCTGGGCTGCTTTTGGAGGGCGGCCGTTGCAGGAGGGAGGGGGGCAGGGATGGAAGCGAGGGGGCCGCTGTGCGGCAGCAATTGGACGGCGCAGCGTCTTTGTGGGCGCTGGCGGTGGTGCTCCCGCTACAGTCCGTACCCGTACCTGTTCCGTACGCTACCGCGACTGCAGGATGCACCTAACTGCTGCGCTGCTGCACCTCTGCCAGGAAGCTCCGGGATGAGGTTGTTAGTGGCCCCCCTTCTGGGGCATCGCTCAATTCGCGAAGCAATGCGGCCGCTGCAGGGGATGGGCAACGACGGGGTACGCCGTTCGATATTGAGCCTACGGGGGCGCTAGTACCCCACCACAGTGCTAGAAGAGGTAGGTAGCTCCCTGGGATCAGACAAGCTCTACACGGACAAAGAAAGGTGTCATCCTGCCCCGGTCCGGGCGAGGCGGAGACCGAGGCGAAAGACCGAGGCGGAGACCAAGCCGAAGACCAAGTCGAAGGAAAGCGAGGAGACAGCACACGCACGAATTGAACAATATTCTCGCGCGGCTTCCAGGCATAACGACAGCCTCCGTGCGGATTTATTTGGCGAGGCAAATGGGCAGCGCTGTGGGAAACCTCGCTGGCAGTCGACCAACTGCCTCGGGTGGCTGACTGGCTGACCGACCGGCTGACTGGCTGACTGACTCGCGACCCCTTAACCTGCGGCAGCAGGAACCTCGCGCCCTGCACCTTGCCTTAGGTGGCCCCACGACCGGCCCTGGCGGCATTAGCGCGCTACCAGGAGGTGCAGCGAGACGCGGCAGCGTCGAGATGTCCGCAGCTACCAATTCCCCTCTGGCCTGCCTCGTCTCAGTAAGACGAGTTCCGCCGCGTTGCCCCTGGCTCCTTGTGCTTCCTCCTGCTCTGGAGATCTCGTCCCGACTCCTCTCCTGGATCAGCAGCCGTCCGCCCGTCGCCTTCTCCCCCACTGGCTCGGTCGGCACGCCGCCTTCACCAGCACTGAGCACAGTGTCACCCCCCGTGCTCCGTACGAAGTACGGTGTCGCACATCCGTCGTACCCCGTAAAACAAAGGGAGCCAGGAGGAGGAAAAGACGAACCCGTCCGGAAACAGAGCGCCTCGTTTTAACCCCCATCCCCCCCCCCATTACTAATCCCTGTGCGAGTCCCCCGGCAGCTTGGACTGGAACTGAACTGCCTAAACTTCATGACACCCAGCAGCGGCCTGCCTCACATTTTCGAGAAGGCTTCCCTCCTGAGACTTCCCAGTCTCGTCCTGCAGGGTCCGTGCCTCGACAAACCCGCTTCTCGGAAGGGGGGGTCAATGCGTTGGAGGGTGGGGTTTGGCACTCTCGAGTGTCTGACTGGACCGTCCGCCTGGCACTCACGCACTGTCTGCTTGGACATGTGTCTGTTCAGTCTTCCGTCCTGTCTAATGGGATTTGCAACCGCTCGGGTTGAGGTCTCGAGGGAGGCCTGGAAGGAGGCCTGGGGAGAGGCCTGGAGAGGCCTGGAGAGGCCCCTGGAGGAATGCTGAGGGTGAGGGTTCCTGCGGGCGGAGACGGGACAATCTCGCTTATTGGGCCAAATTTCGAACCCTGCGAGGACTTGGCCTGCTGTCCTGTTTCGGACTAGCCTGCCGCCATTTCCCTCCCTCCCTCCATCCTCCATCCTCCTCCCTCCCCTTCTTCCTCATCGCGACCGACGGCTGCAATCGCGGGATGCGCGCAACGGGGAGTTAAAAATCGCCGGGGCCAGTGTACCGATTACTCAGTATTTCCTTCGCTGGATGCAAGCCGCCGTCGGGAACGCTGCCGTGCCCACCGAGCACAGTCCGACTGCACATATTTATACATACCTGCTTCCGTGCTGCGTATATACATATCCATCCATATTATACGGCACGGCACGTCGTTCATAATCATACATAAAATCGAGACGTTGGGCCTGGCAGGGAGGGGGGGGCGCCTTAGGGAGGGAAAAGGGTCGTGAAAGGGAAGGACGTCCGTCCGTCATGGATCCGCCTCTGGACTTCAAGGCGTTGCCGAAGATCGAGGTACCTGCTGCTGCTGATATTACATCATCTCGTAGAGGCGATTGCTTCGGATCCGCAACAAGCCTGGATACCTGGACATGTCTGCCTCGTTGATGCCTAGTTACCCTAGACGTGCTTGATTGGAAAGGAGCGGATCTGCTAACCAGCCATGCTCCGATACCGTCTAGCTGCACGCCCATCTCACCGGCAGCATCAGCCGAGGATGCCTGCGAGAACTCTGGTCCCGCAAGGCGGCGTCCGGGGGAGGAGGGACAGACCTCGAGGACCCGCTGATCGCGATGCCGGATGAGAAGCATGACTACGACCTCAAGACGTAAGGAGACCCTTCTTGCCCCTTCCTTTCGGGCGGTTCCTGGTGGGAGTGGCAGGGCTTTGGCTCAAACGATCCCGCGCGTGCGTGTGCGTGTGTTGCCCGTCCCCGCAGCTTCTTCCCCCTGTTCTCGTCCTACATATACCGTCTCGTCGACGACGCCTGGGCCCTGAACTATGCGACCCTCTCCGTGCTCCGCGACTTCGCCGACGACGGCGTCGTCTACCTGGAGCTGCGCACCACCCCGCGCTCGATGAACACACCGACCGGGACCCTGTCCAAGGCCGGCTACGTCCGGACCGTGCTGGACGCCATCGCCACCTTCGAGGCCGGGGACCCCCGCCTACGGACGACCCTCATCCTATCCGTCGACCGCCGCAACACGCTCGCCCAGGCGCTGGAGATCGTCGACCTCTGCCGGCAGTTCCGCCCCCACGGCGTCGTCGGCCTCGACCTGTGCGGCGACCCTACCAGCGGCATCGCGTCGCTGTCCCCGGCCTTCGAGGCCGCCAGGGCCGTCCCGGGCCTGGGGCTCACGCTCCACTTCGCGGAGGCGCCCTGCTCCGGCACGGAGGAGGAGCTGCGGCAGCTCCTGAGCTGGCGGCCGGACCGGATAGGCCACGTCATCCACGTCGGCGAGGCCGTTCGCGAGGCCATCATCGCCAGGGGCGGCATGGGGCTCGAGCTCTGCCTCAGCTGCAACGTGCACGCCCAGATGATCACGGGCGGGTTCGAGGCCCACCACTTTGGGGAGTGGTGGAAGGTCCCGGAGTGTGTCGTCGTGCTCTGCGTATGTTTTAGTCTCTCCAAGTCGCAGAGATCTCGGTAGCTTGCTGACTTCGTGGCGCGCGAAAACCACCCCAAAATAAAAATAGACGGACGATGTAGGCGTGTTCGGGAGCAACCTCTCCAACGAGTACCGTCTCGTTGCCCACCATTTCGGGCTCGGACGCGCGGAGATCTGCTCGCTCGCCAGGAAGGGCATAGACGTCATCTTCGGCGGGGAGAAGGACAAGGAGCGGCTGCGGGCTTTCATGTGGACGGCCTAGGCGACCTTGTCTCGTGCGTGGAGGGATTCTAAAGCACGACCGACCGCTCCGAGGCCATCCCTCCCCCCTACGTTGATTTTATCTAAGGTACCTATGGGCACCTACTTAGGTAGCCACCTATGCACGTCAATCGACAGCATTTGACTCTAGCTATGCCTATAGGGGAGGTAGGTAGACACGCAAAACACCGCGTAGCTGTCGAGAAAAAAGGAAGGGTTTAGTTCTGCTTCGCCCACGCCCTGAACCAGTCCAGCGCTTCGGGGTTCGCCACGCTGGCATTGGTCCTGACCTCCATGCCCGAGAGGATCTGCTTGACGGCGACCTCGATCCTGTGTCGTTTTTACAGCTGGCGTTAGAACAGGAAATAGGAAATCATGGTAGAGCACAGGTAGGTAAATACTGAGCGGTAAGGGAGGGGGGGGCGGAGACTCACTTCTTGCCGTTCCCCGTCTTGGGAATCCCTCCGCCGCACTCCTCGACCACCCCGGGGACGTGGCGGGGGCTCAGCTGCTCGCGGACGACGGCCTTGATGCGCCGGCGGAGGTCGTCGTCGAAAGCGCGGCCGGGGACCGTGACGACGAACAGGCAGACGGTCTCGTCGCGGTCGTCGGGCCGGCGGCGGCCCACGCAGACGGCGTCGTCGACCTCGGCGGCGAAGAAGCGCGTGAGGACGTTGTAGATCTCGGCGCTGCCGAAGCGCACGCCCGCGGGCTTGAGCACGCCATCGGAACGGCCCAGCATGAACAACCCGCCGGTGGCCGGGTCCATGCGCACGAAGTCGCCGTGGTGCCAGAGCCCGCGGAAGCGCTCGAAGTAGGCGGCGCGGTACTTGGCGTCGCCGCCCGGGCCGAAGAAAGTCAGCGGCTGCGACGGGAAGGGCTTGACGCACACGAGGTCGCCCGGCGCGCCGGGGGCCACGAACGCGGGCTGCTCGGCGTCGGACGCCGGATCCGCCACCGCGATGGCCATGCCCAGCCCTGCGCACTGCACCTCGCCCGCCTTGACCGGCAGCAGGGGGCAGGGGGCGCCGAAGAGCGAGATGATGTCAGTGCCACCGGTGATGGAGGCGAGGTGCACGCGCGCGGGGAAGGCCCTGTAGATGAAGGAGAACGTCGACGGCGGTAGCGGGGAGGCCGTCGAGTAGATGGCCCGCAGCGCCGAGAGGTCCAGCGACGGGTCCTCGACGGGGAGCACGTTGTTGGCCTCCAGCGCCGTGAGGTACGCCGCCGACGTGCCGAAGTGCGTCACCTTCAGGGCGGCCAGCAGCCTCGGCATGGAGAGGTGACCGTGGGGCCGGAAGGGCGAGCCCGAATAGAGCACCAGCGACGCGCCGGCGGCCAGCGCGGACACCAGCCAGTGGTGCATCATCCACGTCACGGTCGTGTAGTAGAACATCCGAGACGACGAGTCGAGGGAGCAGTGGAGCACGTGCTCCTTCTTGTGCTGGATGAGGGTGCCCAGGGCGGTGTGCACAATGGCCTTGGGCAGGCCCGTGGTGCCGCTGGAGTACAGGACGTAGAGCGGGTGCGAGGGGGGTAGCTGCTCAAAGTGCAGGGGCGTATCGGGGGCACTTTTGATTTGGGAGGGAGGGGCTTAGCGCTCGGTCCCTCGGTAGGTAAGGGTAAGATGGTAGACTAGAATGGTAGACAGGAACCGGGGAGGGGGCGAGGCCGCAAAAGCCAGGAAGCCTTACCTGGCGAGGAAGTCATCGTACGTCTCGACCCTCCCGATCCCAGCATCGGCCCCGAGGTCCTCGAGGCCTAGACCCATGTGCTTCACGTTCTGCACGACGACGACCAGCTCCAGGCCGTGCTTCCTCAGCTCGTCGGCGATCTGCGCCGTCTTCTCCGTGCTCGACCACTCCTTGCCGTTGTACAGCGTGCCGTTGTCGGCGAAGAGGACCTTGGGCCCGATCTGGACCAGGCGGTCCAGCACGGCACTGACGCCGCTGTCGGGGCTGACCCCCGTCCAGACGGCACCGACTGCGGCGGCGGCCAGCAGCGCCACCACGGCCTCGGCGTGGTTCGAGACGAAGCCGGCCACGACGTCGCCCGCGCGGACGCCCGCGGCACGCAGCCCGTTCGAGCATCGGCGCACGGCGTCGCGCAGCTCGGCCCACGTCGTCGAGACGTAGTGCCCGTCGCTTTCCGTGACGGTCACGACGGCCGTGGCCGAGTCCGGGATGGCCGCGCCGGTGCGCGGCGGGAACAGGAGGTTCTCGGCGAAGTTGAGGCGCGCTCCGGCGAAGAAGTCCGGCCGCGGGAACATGGACCCGCCCGGCGGCAGGGGCTGGGGGCAGGTCGAAGCCGTTTTAGTATAGGCGATAACCGGGGAGACTGCCAACCACAACAATTGTACGGGCAGGTAGTAGCGTCTACGTCGGCGAGAGGTCTCACTGGAGAGGTCTCACTGGAGAGGTATCACTGGAGAGGTCTCACTGGAGAGGTCTCACTAGGGAGGTCTCACTGGAGAAGCTGAATGAGATCGGCACGACTTTGCCGCACGCCAAGGGAATATTCATATGGCAGGTATGATTAGGTAGGGATGGAGGGAGGCACAAGGAGGTATGCACGTATTCACCTGCTCATAGGGCTGGGAAGCCTTGATCCCGACAAAATGCCAAGTTTCTTCCCAGAACCTCGAGACGTCCTCGATAGACCACGCATAGAGC
Source organism: Barbatosphaeria neglecta (assembly GCA_022813145.1). Lineage (NCBI taxonomy): Eukaryota > Fungi > Ascomycota > Sordariomycetes > Barbatosphaeriales > Barbatosphaeriaceae > Barbatosphaeria > Barbatosphaeria neglecta. The sequence goes on along the minus strand of JAKLNC010000202.1, from coordinate 19,581 downwards.
TCTGGGTAGCCGGCGAGGCTGAGGCCGTATTTGCTGTTGACCTGCTGGAGAAACTTGTGCATCTGCGTGGACTGGGGATCCGGATGTCTCCAGAGTTCCTCCTGGCGGGGCGGGACGGCCGCAGCAGAGCCCGACTCCAGCGACGCTGAACCCATCGTAGCAGGGGTAGGCGATGGTGAAAAAGAAAAAAAGGAAGCCTGATCGAGAGAGAGTTCCACAGACCGCGGCGTGTTGACAGCTCGATATGGAATAGTAAGTTTACTGAAGCGAGGAATGCTGGCCCGATATGGGGTTTGGCCGGCAGGCCTCCCTTCCGGACTCGACCTGGTCAGTGCAGCGAGTGCCCACTGCCCAGGACGGAGGAGCCACCGCCCATATCCCGAGGTCCGCAGTCCGTAACCGAAGAAGGCCGATACGTCGGGCTCCGGACCCCCGCCGGGCGCCCCAGCGTCCGTAAATAAGAGATAAAACCAGCCACGAGCGCCTGGAGCCCGCGGGATAGCTGCTGGGGGATTCGAAGAGCCCCATGCCGTGCTTCGTACAGCCACCGACGAAGAAAGAACGGGAGATGAAAGGAGACGAGGGCCGGGTGGCAGCAGGCTGGCCGTCGCATCCACTACCCCAGTCAGCACGGGCCGCTGACTGGCGATCGGTAATACGATATCCTTGCGAGCAGAAAATGGAAGTAAAAAAAGCGTCGAAAGACCGGGGAGGCAAGCAGCGAACTCGCGCGAAATTGAATTAGACGCGACGCTGCCGGCATCGCCCGACGCCGACGATGCTCGCGCCCGGCGGCCTTTCTTTGCTTGTTTGTCCGAACCATCCGAACGCTTCGCACGGAACAGGGTCCCGTCCCATCAATGACAGTCTAGTCAGTCTAGGTCAGTCCGACGCGAGCTTCCGGGCATCGGACGATGCGATTGCGGGCTCTCTGTGGATACGTCGGCACACACCAACGCGCTAAACAAGAATAACGGGGGAGAAATTTCAGCTGCAAGCTCTGATGCCGGCCGCGTTAGAAACAGCGCCGCCCCCCCCCCCCCCAAGTGCCCCTCCAGGCACCTTGGTCACGCCACAACGGCTGGCATCCTTGAGGCTCCGTGCCGATAACAGAGCTCGGGCGCCGCACGCCCTCTCCGAGAAGCTCCCCCGGATAAGTGAGCACGGGAGGCAATTCGCAGAGTCTTAGTCGCAGAGTCGCAATCTCCCCTGGCTGTATTGATGGCGACCCCGTATCTGGCGACTTGCGGAAGCCATTGCGTTATGACGAAGCGCTCTGGTGAACGGAGCGGGCTGAACGCGACGTTCAAAGCTTATCAGGGGCTCGCGCTATTGCCTCAAGGAGTGCGAGTGGAGCCCGCCGGCCTGCGAATTACCGAGTGTCCCGAGCGGGCTACAACGGGCTAGCGGTAGAGGTCGTACTTCGCTCGTGGAGCAGCAGGTCGTAGCGCGATGCGTGTGGCTGTTGGGAGACAGTCCGATGGAACCGGGAACCGCAATGGAGGGCCGTGAGCGACCACCAGAGGGAGCTACAGCCTGTACTGCTCAGTATGTGCCCGGATAGCAGCTAGCACGCTTTGTCAGATCCATGCCTCCCGGCCCTGCGGAGTGTGGAAGAGCACATTAGTCCGCACGGTGGGTTGTAGCTGCGCTCACTTAGGGACCGGGAAGACCGGTAGGGGCCGGGCTCCCGACTTCCTTCTTATTCTTGCCCATTGGCACTCGCAGACGTGCTGTCCATCATCTCCTCTTCTCCCGCCTGCCCTTCCTAGGTAGCCCGAGGTGCCCATCCAGCCATCCTCTCCCCGGACCGTTTTGGCCTCGCTCTTGGCCTTTTTACTGCCGTGCTACACTCCGACATTGGGTGCCTTTGGGGCTGCTGCTGCCATCCATCCATGTCCCTCGAGGCCGGGCTTTGTTTTAGTGCTTGTTAGGCGGAAGGCCCACTGCCGCACTGCCGCACTGCCGCCAGCCACCACCGCAATTTGCGGCTGCCCCTGAAGCTCCAGGCACGCGAACCCCATTCGTCGCGTCCCACCAACAGATCGGCTGGGTCAGCTCATCTCGTCAGTCCCTGCCTTTTCTCCTCCTTTCCCCCCTTCTCCCGCTCGTCCCTTCTCTCCTTCCTTCCCTTCACCTCCACCATCAGGATCGGGAGCTTCTGATGCGGTGATGCAAACCGGCCCTTCTCCAACGTCTAGCTCTGCTTAGGCTTCGCATTCCCTTTTGGCCGCGCGCATTTCTGCATCTGAAGTTGCCTCCCTGCTGCCAGTAAAACCATCCTGCACATCCTCACCGACAGCTATCCGCCGCATCAAAAAATTTGTCTTCGGTATCCCGCCTCATTTCTTTTCGCGGCCTCCAGCCCTTTCCTACTTATAATACCCTCCCGAGTGCCTCATCTCTTCGACAACCCCGCATCGCCACCACGCGGCAGAGGATCGCTGGCTGGGGCTAACAAGATGCCGCGAAGACTCGCCAATCCCTTCGCAAGCTACTCCAGCATGTCGCCGGCGGACAAGTCGGGCGACCGTAGACCGTCTCAGTCCAAAGGCAACCGTCTCACCCAGCTCTTCTCCTCCGCACCCAAGCCGGCCAAGGATCAGCCGTCCGCCCAGCAGACTCTCCAAGCCATGCAGCAATATCCGACCAATCCGTCCATCACCGCCGCCACCCTGTCTCTGCCCAGCATTTCCCTGTCCACCGCCACCGCCGGCGAGATCACCTCCAACGAGCCGTCCACGACTCTGTTCGAGCCGCCGACGGATGAGGAGACGAGAAGGCAGCAGCGGTTCAACGCGCAGTATGGCCCGCTGGTGCGCCCCAACCACCGCTATGTCAGCAAGCACAACGGCGAGCGGCTGAAGCCCCCCGTGGTGGACGAGCCGCCCTACTACTACCTCCTGGCCACGTACATCAGCTACCTCATCCTCATCTCCTTCGGCCACGCCCGGGACTTTTTCGGCAAGCGGTTCGGCGACAAGAAGCATTACGCCACGCTCAAGAAGGCCAAGGGCTATGCGCCTCTCAATGACGACTTCGACAACTTCTACGTCCGCCGTCTCAAGAAGCGCATTGACGACTGCTTCGCCCGGCCCACCACTGGCGTCCCCGGCCGCTACATCACCCTGATCGATCGCAAGTCGGACGACTACAACCGCAGCTACGAGTTCACCGGCACCTTCACGGAGACGCTGAACATGAGCTCGTACAACTATCTGGGATTCGCCCAGTCCGAAGGCCCCTGCGCCGACGCCGTCGAGGAGTGTGTGCGCAAGTACAGTCTGAGCACCTGCAGCCCGAGAAACGACGTTGGCACCTCCGACTTGGCCCTCGAGGTCGAGCGCGAGATCGCCTCGTTCGTCGGAAAGCCTGCTGCCATGGTCTTCTCTATGGGCTTCGTCACCAACGCCAGCTCTTTCCCCGCCCTCGTCTCCAAGGGCTGTCTGATCCTGTCGGACGAGCTGAACCATGCGTCCATACGGATCGGCGCTCGTCTCACCGGTGCCCTCATCCAGTCGTTCAAGCACAACGATCTGCGCGATCTGGAGCAGAAGCTCCGGGACGCCATCTCGCAGGGACAGCCGCGCACCCACCGGCCCTGGAAGAAGATCCTCGTCGCCGTCGAGGGTCTCTACTCTATGGAGGGTACTATGGTCGACCTGCCCGGGCTCGTGGAGCTCCGGAGGAAGTACAAGTTCTTTCTCTTCGTGGACGAGGCTCACAGCATCGGCGCTCTTGGCCCCAACGGACGCGGCGTGTGTGATTACTTCAACGTGGACCCCAGTGAGATCGACGTCCTCATGGGCACTCTGACCAAATCGTTCGGCGCGAATGGAGGTTACGTCGCGGCTGAGAAGCACATCATTGCCAAGCTCAAGAGCACCAACTCGGCCACCCTGCTCGCTGAGTCTCCCGCCCCTGCTGTCCTCATGCAGATTCTGGCCTCCATTCGCGTCATCACCGGCGAGCTGTGCCCTGGCCAGGGTGAAGAGCGCCTGCAGCGTATCGCCTTCAACTCTCGGTATCTCCGCCTGGGTCTCAAGCGTCTCGGCTTCATCGTCTACGGCCACGACGACTCGCCCATCATCCCCGTCGTGCTCTACAGCCCGGGTAAGATGTCGGCGTTCAGCCACGAGATGCTCAAGCGCAAGATCTCTGTCGTCATTGTCGGCTATCCCGCCACGCCCCTGATCAGCTCTCGCGCGCGGTTCTGCGTGTCAGCCGCCCACAACAAGGACGATATGGACCGCCTTCTACAGGCCTGCGACGAAGTTGGCGACAAGCTGCAGTTGAAGTTCTCCACGGGCATCGCTGGCGGACGGGAACCCCTCCCCAAGGGCGTCACCCCCGAGATGGAAGAGCAGTGGCGAAAGGAGACCGGCGCTCCCATCAACCCGCCGAGGTGGAGCATGGCCGATATCATTGCGGCCGGGGCGGACGATATCCAGCAGCGACTGCGATGAACTCTCCTCTCGCGCCGCTGCCGCTGTGTCGTCCTCTTCCTTGCTCAGCATTTATACCTGCTATGTTGAGGTGTTCATTTGGGGGTAGGTTGGCTGTTTGTGTCTGATAGCTTGTGGGAGATAGTAGGAGTATAGGAGTCTTCCTAGCGGCGTTTTTCGGCCTTTTGTGTCACTTCCACTTCTTCCTTGCTGTCGATCCAGCCACGGGGGTGCTTGAAAGAGTTGGAGGCGAGGGGGGGGGGGGGGCGCTAGTGTCTAATATCTATAATTCTTGGTGTATATATGTGGTATGGGTACCTCGGTGATGACAGGGGCGGCCTGATGATACCTGGCATATTACGGCTGGATCGAGGGCAGACATGAGAGAAAGAGGAGGGGCCATGATGGGGAAACATGACTGATGGACGCATTGGGGGTTAGCAGAGCTCGAGGAGGACACATAGTATATAGAATTGTAGAATCCACTACGTAAAATACTTTCCTCCATCTTGCCCCGGCGTGTCTCCAACAGCCTCTTAGTTCGTAGGATATGGGCCGCTTTAGAGCTCCACGTCCTGAGGCCTCAAGAATCAGCACGTTCCCCGTCTTCCCACCGCCTCTTTCCTGCTGCTTCTGCGCATTCCTTTTTTTTCCTTTAGAAGAAGCGTGGGGGCTGTTTGGCGGCTGCAGATCGAAGACCTGGAAACCCCACTAGAGGTGACATGTATGCACGTGACCTCGCGCACCACTTTCTAAAGTTTGTCCATTCGCTGACGCGTCCGGACCTACAAACGAAGCATTGCCTACAGGTATTACAGGCCGACCGTTTTCCATCCACCACAGTCCTGGAAACCTCCACAATTCTATCCCCCCGCTCTACAATAGACCATTTCTACTATCGCTCCTATATTCACTCTCCTCATTGCTGCTGATCCTTCCGCAGCCAGCAGTATTTTTGGGGGGAAGGGGCTCATTGTTTGGTACCTAAGTGCATCTTCAAGCGCGCCCTATCTGCAGGGCATCTCTGCTTCTCCGACCGCAGGCCGCACACTTGCTCCCAGTTCTTCAGCTAATGCGTGCCACTTCGGGAGTTATCTAGACAACTGGGCGGCGTTCATTTCATCTATACAGAACTTGCTCTCAGGCAGGCGCGTCTGTTACCACGTCCTGAAAATGAAGCCCAACCGAAAGCCGAAGCAGCAGACCATAGAGTCTTCTCTTGGTATGCATATCACTGTCTGTCCCTCTAGTTTTTATCACTAACAACTAACCCGGCATTCACTCGAATTACAGGCCGCACTCCCATCAAAGCTCCGTCAAAGATGCCGGTGAAGGGCAAGGATAAGGAGAAGCCGGCACATGCTTCTACCCCGTTGTCGAGCAATAGTCGTCAAAGCCGGCTGCCAGCACTCCGTGATGAGGGCCCCTCATCCTGGTTCATATCAGGAAGTCGACTTCGAAGTGGGCCGGTCGCTCGAGGAAAGCGCCCTCGTCCTTCTAGCTCTGCAGAGGAAGATAATGGCCCTGTCGATGATGAGAGAACCACAAGTTCAGCCAAGAAGCGTCCTCTAGGCAAGAAACCTACCCCTGCCAAGGCCACCCAGGGCCACTCACCTACAGCCGATGCCCGGGAGAGCGCAGCCAAGAGCGGCGATGATTCCGATAGCTCCGATGACATGCGTTTACCACTAGCCGCTACCCCTCATTTCCGACGACAGAGAAAGTCGCGTGTCATCGTTACGGATGATGAAGACGACGACGACACCAATAAAGGAGACGAGGAGAATAGCAAGGAGGAGGAGTCTCGTCCCATGAAGAGACGGCGGCTGGCCCGGAAGGAAGAAGCAAGCCCCGCTAGCAGTAGCAGCGACCAACCCACGTCCGCAACGGCGGCACGGCGCAGATCTCGTCATGATACGGCAGGATCCAGTCTCTCGACTCCGAAAACCAGCAGCAGGGCCTCGCTTTTCAGTCCTAATGTGACCCCCGCTAGACACGGCTCCCGCTCTGCTCGGAAAGGCGCTCGCTCTGCGAAACAGAAGCACATGGAGCTGCTCCGCCGACGGAGGCTGGGCGAAAAAATCAACGAAGAGGATCTCTCCTCCTCTTCAGGGGAGGACGAGGCACCTCTTTACGATAAAGACCCGGAGAACCCTGCTCTGTCCGACTTTGAGGACGAGGAAGAGGATGAAGACGACCAGCAGCAGCCAAGCTCGCCTCTGCGCCGAGCCAGTAAGAGCAAGAATGCCAAAGCTAAGGCGGCCAGCGCAGGCCCGAAGCAGAAGCCGAAGAAGAGCAAGAAACCGGGCGGCAACGGCAGCGACGACAGCATGAGCGATTTCATCGACGACTCCGACAGTGAACTAATTGGCATGCCCCTTGATCTTATGAGGCAAGAGATGCCCCTGGAGTTCACTGCGCACGCTCACAAACCGCTCCATGCGTTTTTCAAGGATGCGGTGGAGTGGCTCGTCCAGCGGCGGATTAACCCTAAGTTTGATAAGGAGGATGCCGTGTACAAGCTGGCGTGGCGCAAGCTCGACGACGAAGTTCGGGGTCTCGCCCAGTCCAAATTCGTGTCTGCAGGCTGGAAGCCCGAGTTTCTCAAGGCCCTACGGGCCCGACCTTATATGGACAGCTATGGGCTCTCAAAGGCCGAGCGTGAGGCCTCGACGACATGTGAGGCCTGCGGCAGAAGCAACCACCCAGCCTCGTTCATGATCAAGCTCGAGGGTACTCCCTACTGCAAGGCGACTCTAGAAGATGTGGATGACGATGCCGATACGGACAGCGATGAGGTGGCCGACGACGACGACAGTGGAAAGAATAGGGACGAAGATGGAAACACCCTGCAGCCGGCCTCCAAGGAGTGGTACGTCGGCGTCGTCTGCAACAGCAATGCGGATACTGCCCACAATCTGATGCACTGGAGGCGCGCATTGATGGACTGGGTTGAGGAGACGCTCGAGACTACGGGCTGGCTCAAGGCCCAGAAGCTCAAGGAGCGTGACCAGATGAAGACGAAGCAGCGTCGGGAGCTGGCCAACAACATCGTCGACGAGTGGGAGCAGGCCGGCACTTTGAGGGCGCTGTTCGAGGAGTTCAAAGAGAATCTGGAGCAGGCTCGCAACAAGCCCACTACGGCTAGCTATAAGCGCAGAACTTAGCTGCGCCTCGGAGCCGCCAAATGCGCCATTGTCGGCGTCACCTTCTCGCCAGCCTATCCGCGGTCATGTGTAGAGGACGAGGGCGGATACGTATTTTCGTCTAGCCATCCACCGCCGTGGGGAACGGCGGTGACTTCATATCGGATTGACAGTGTTGTTTTTCTATTTCGTATGGGTATATCCCTTGTGGAGGAGCAGCTTTTTTTTTTTTCATCTTCGATGCATCATCAGCGGCGTCTTCTGCGGGATGGCTGAGGGATGGCCATGGCCGTCGTCAACGAGTTAGTACTGGATCACGATCAGCCACGGATTGGGACCGCTATTTGTTGAAAGCACATGGCTTGTGTCGGGGATATTCTTGTTGGGGATGGAGGCAATCTTCCAGTGTACCTTATGTACATACGATTGACAGCAGGGGGTACCCATGTGTAAGGCTTTGCAGGTTTAAATCTGTTATCGTAAGGCTTTTCTGTTCCCTCACAGCATCGATGCGTGTGAAATGCAATCCTTCTGAGGCAAAAGGTCAAAAGGTACTCTCGCCTCAAATCGTGCTATAAGTCCATTCTATCGACGGGATATCCCGTTCACTATCTATATGCGGCTTGCGCGAAGGAGGGCTAGAGGAGGAAGAGGGGGGGGGGGAAGACTAGGAAGAATTCCGAAGCGACACCAAGCCATGAAGGCGACTTAGACCGAGTCCTAACCAGGACGGTGGTGGCGGCGGTGGTGGTGTGTTCCGAGCTGGTACCTGCGTCATGTAGATGGATGGATTGGTCGATTGACTAGATCGAGGGGTGGAAGGATAGGATCTCAAATCCCGCCGAGCTGCCCTCTCTCCATCCGGCGAAGGCACGCACGCACACACGCACGCACGCACGCACGCATGCAGGCACACATGTAGGTACTTACGTATGCATCTCATCGTGATTTGCATCCCCTCGATGCATACGTACCTTGGGTAGTAAGTTGCTGCTATGTACGACGTCGTCTGCTCGCCGTTTTCTCGGGCGCCCTAGAAAAGCCTCCTCTCTCGTACAAATACGAGGTCAGGCTTTTACTGCTATTTCAGCACCTACTGAAGGATCCGCGTATAAGAATCTGCGAACGAAAGAGCGTACTCCATACAGACAGTCGGGATGGATGGCAGATAGATGGGGTGGAGCGGGGGTGAAAAAGAAGGGACGCCCCGGCGGCGGCGGCAGAGTTCTGAAACCGTCGGGTTGCGCGCGAGCCGGGCCCTGCCTGTCGCCGACTTTGCTGTCGGTAGGGACCCAGTTGCAAGGCCTTCTCGCCCCGGCCTTCTATGCCGCAATGGCCTGTTTCAAAAGGTGCCGGCTTGGCGAGGTTGAACCGGGCTGCAGTGTCTTTTCTGTATCAACCGCGGTAGGTAGGGAGTTGTCGGTAAAACCAATCAGATAGGTACCGTATGGAGAACTGCGCAGCGCGAACAGGAGGTCCTAACTCCCCAGCAGGTTGCTTCTGTAGATCAACGCGTACTCCGTACTTGTGGGCTTGCCGTTCTCGGGTTGAAGGAGATGGAAGACGCTGATTCGGACTGGGCGCTCGTTCGATCTACAACCCACGAGAATGAAAGCTATTTATGGTGTTCCCACGTTGCCGAGTTGTCGTTCTTGGCGACAGAGGAGCAGGTGGGTATGTACAAGTATGTATAAATGGAACGGCCTTTTTTTCTCCACGTCCCTCAGTAGCGCCGTGTGGCTTGATTACGCGAATTCATGGTTCGGAGGCGTTCTTCATCGCCTGAGGCGGCGGCAGGTGTCTGCGGACTGGACAGGAGGGTGTAAACACCACCTTGCCCATCAGCCTCAGTGCATACGTAAATATATCTGCTACCCAAGCCTTGTGCGAGAGCCGGGATCATTTGTACCTGTAGACAGTTTTCGGCTTTTTATCGTTTTCCTTCTCTAACTCCGTGTAAAGTAGCGAGTCCTCCGTGGGCAGCAGGCCTCTGCGACCTGCAGAGTACCCCGTGCGCGCTTTCGAGCATATGTCACACCAAGCACAGCCCCCCGAGCGAACCTTGTCGTCGGGTTCCACTCAAGGTGGACAGCAATGGGCCTCTCCCTTTCCGCGCAAGGCTAAGGCTGCGACGCAAACGGCTGGGTAAGACGCTCAATTGGGCAGAGAGCGCCGACCACGGGAGGATGGCGCGGTCGGGTTCGGACTGGACTGCGTTCTTGGATAAGGGGGAATGGAAGCCAGACCGGAGAGGACGCGGGTACCTGGCAGACGTATGGACGAGTGGGGAATGCGGGAGTGCACTTATGAATGCCCTCCTGTGCGCCTCGGCTCCTGGAGGCAGGATTTGAGAGGAATGAGCTGGAGGTAGGAATATCCGCAGCACCTCGAAATTTCGTACGTTGAAGATGGAAGAATAGGTGGAATTAGCAGACATTTATTAGGTGCATAGGCAGGTAGCGGGCGCCCTCCGAGCGCAATGGGCCAATGCAGAAAACGGGCGAAAGCGCTGGCGCTCCCCCCCGCTTGCGCTAACGCCCTTTTGGGCGAGCCCCAGTGGCGCCGCGGCGGTCCCAGCGGTGTCCCTGGTTGTTCCCCCCCGTGGCCCCTAGGCGAACAGGCGAACAGGCGAGCGGCTAGGTTCCTTGTCCCTGCACGGATACAGACTGTAACTACCGCAACCCTGCACCACCACCGGAATCCTCAATCGACGACCTCACCCTGCTCCTTCCTTACCTTGTTGCCGTAGCCTCCTCCCTCCGGCGCACCTCCGTCTCCCCCTCTCCTTCCCCTCCCCTTACCTAGCCGCTTCCCCAGCCAAGCATGCCTCTTTTGCGTTATCCTCTTTCGTCGTGTTGATGTTTGTTTGGCCGTCGTCGGTACTGCCTTCTGCTACTGTTGCTTTGCCGTCGGCCTCCGACCCCTCTGTTGGTCGTCCCTGTGCGAGCCGTTTTCTGGCGGTCGTGCCTCGGCGCTAACGCAAAAAGGGGCCCGTCTCTTCCTTTCCTTCTTCGCTGCTCTCCCCTCTCGCATCGCCCACTTGGTGGGACATCTCTGCCCGTCGGAAGCTTCGCACGCGGACCTCTCATCTCGCCGTCACCCGGCCGGATTGGTCGTGCCTGACAAATCCGACGATCTTTCATCTCCACTGCCGCTGGCGCTGTCGGACACCGCGTTCTCGTTCTCGACCACGACTACGACAGGCCACAACAGCGACGACGAGGCCATCGCTCGGGCCTCCGCTGTAGCGCCATGAGCTTTAAGCAGGGCACGGCTTACGCCGAGTCGGACGCCGACGACGAGTACGAGCGGGACATCCAGGACAGCTCGCCCATAGACGCGACCGAGTCGGAAGCGTCGCCCACGGAGTCGGACCCGCCGTCCAACGAGCACACACCCACCACCTACGGTGGCTACCGGAGCAGTGCCGATCGCCTGCCTGAGACTATCATATCCGAATGGACTGCGGAGGAGTGCGCCGACTTCATTGCGTCCAGGGGGCTACCGCAATACTCAGATCGCTTCATTGGTGAGAAGACACAGACGGCGGCTGTCCAGCCCGCCTATCCGTTCGCCTTCCTGCTTGCCAGCTGGATAGCTGGCCGGCCGGCCGGCCTTCTCTGGCTCTCTCTATCGATGGAGGCATCACGTGGTTATCCGGCATGCTGACGTGGGAAATTCTTTGCATTAGAAAACGACATCGTGGGGGAGGCGTTGGTAGCTTTGAATCATGACGACCTCAAGTCCATGGGCATCAGCAGCGTCGGACATCGCTTCACCATCCTCAAAGATGTATACGATGTCAAGAAAGCCCAAGATGTCCCGATAGAGCCAGAGAACGGCCACTTCGTGCCACAGTGTACGTCCAGAACCAAATACCCACCCCCCCCTCTCCTTCCCCGCCTTGCGCGCAGCCTTGCGCCCGGCGCATCTGGCATAATAGCGATGCTAACATATAGCGTTGGAGGACAGCCGATATCGAGGCGCAGTACGCCACAGCCACCCTCAGCGATATCAAGCAGCTGGTGGATCAAATACGGATACGCGATGAGAGGATAGGCTACTTCGAGCAGGACCTGCGCAGACTGACGGACGATGTCCGGCGGTTACGGGAGGACATGCTCCCCGCACTGCGCCTGGCGAAGGATGCCCAGCAGCCGTTACCACATGTCAACAACGGCCAGGCGGCGTATAACAACAACTACGACGCCATATCGCCGCCGGCGCCTACGCCATCGTCCGCCAGCCAACCGGGCAACCTCAAACGACAATACTCGACCAAGAAGATCATGCTGGGGACCCTAGGGATCACGCCGAAGACGACGTCGCCGACACATCTGCAGACGACGCACGACAGGTCGATAGTGGAGCAGACCTTGGATCCTGCCAACGCCGCCGAGCGGGCGGTATTGTCGTCTTCGCACCTGGCGGCCATGACCGGGCAACCCGCGACGTCGCCGTCCTACCCGTCCCCGAACATCCCCTCGCCCACGTCGCCGCCAACAGCCATGTCCGGAACGACGCTGGCCTCGCGGTCGTACCGCGGCGACCAGCCGACACCGTCGAGCCGGTCCACCTTTGTCGAGAATGACCACGGGTACAGCTCTCGCGAGAAGCCCGTTGCGCCCCGGAGGATGCAGACACCGGCACCGGACACCCCCGGCTCGAGCAACGCGTCTGTGGAGATCTTCAAGTCGTTTAGGGTCAGCATGGACGATCCCTGCCACAAGGTGCTTCCGGCCGCCTTGAAAAAATACCAGATCAACGCGCCTTGGGATCAATACGCGCTCTATATCGTATATGGAGACCAAGAGCGGTGTCTCGGAATGGAGGAAAAGCCTCTCATCCTCTTCAAGCAGCTGGACAAGGAAGGGAAGAAGCCCATGTTCATGCTCCGGAAGACGAACAACGCTCAGGTAGACCTGTCGGCGGACACGCCGGGAAGTGCCGGCCTAGCATCAGGTGCTCGAGGCGGCACCACCGGCTATGATCCGCCCGGCGGCATCATCTGAGTTCGCCCGGAGAGAGCAGGGAGAAACTCAATGTGGAGCACCCCGAGGGAGAGAATCTCAAGGAAGAGCACCTCGAGAAGCGGAAGCTCGAGAGGATGCGGGGTGCTCGGGGGTTTTCCCCAACGAATTACCAAGCAGGAACAAAAAAAAAGGCGAAAGCCATCTAGGACGGCATGTTATGCGGAGTTCAGGATGGTGGGGTGGGTGGGAAGCGGTTCAAAATACCATGTGCATAGCGTGCGAGGCATGGCATCTTTTTGGAACTGGAATCACCGACCTTTCCACGCCACTACCCTGGGCCCCTTCGGTGTGCCACAGGGAGGGTTACCCCGTCTTTTTTCTATTTTTCTAGTTCTTTCCTATCGGGGCACCGTTCTTATTCCGCCGCCCTTGCCTGTTGTCCAGGATTAGGCTTGGTGAGCGGAGAGGGGTTCACCACGTAAGTTAGTCTAGGGGGTATGGGTGGGTATTGGAGAGAAAGAAAGCACACTGCTCAAGCACACACACACACACCCCTATTTTTTGGTTTTCTCTTTCTGGGACAGGAAGGGGGAAAGGAGAAAAGGGGCGAAGGAACGGAAGGGCCTGGCACGGACGGCGGAAGGAAAGGGGGCTTACGCTGGGTGTAAGCAGGAATATGTTTCTGCTTCGATTTGTAGTTTTCCCCGTCGTGTTGTTTTTACTCCTTTTATTCCAGGTACCTACATACCTACTACCTTAACTACCTGTCTACTACCTGTACTTACCCCCCTACCTAAGTAGGAAGATAGTAGCCTACTATCCCCATCATCGATAGCCTTACCTGGGTACTTATTTTCCCTGATGCCATGTGCCTCTGTCTTGCTTAAGGAGAGTCGTCCCTACGGGTTGATTGGCTTTTATCTGCTCGACCTTGGGAGCTGTCAGTCCCACTACCGGGCCCAGCCAGCCCTGCAGCACAAACCTCCGCCCGACCGTTCAGATCTCGTACGTTTCGCTTCGCCTCAATGTCCCATCACGGGTTGTGGCTAGGTGGAACTGGAAGCCATTCTCTCACTGCCCTCGGATAAGTACCTCTGGTTGATGTTGAATTTTGCTGTTTGCTGTTTGCTTTTTGCCATTTCGGATTGTTTCTCCCGCTAGGGCACGTAGCGTTTCTGGAGCGAATGAGAGGGCCTGTTGATGAGAGGGTTTGTCGACGACGAGAAGGTCTGGTGTGGACGAAGGATAGGGATCACATACAACACAAGAATGAGTATAGATACAGGTATGTGGTATGTAGATTCGTATATATATCTAGGTCATATGTACCGGTGGTAGATAGTACTCATCAGTACATCTGTCCGTAAACTGGTATCCTTTCTTTCGCTCCCAATTCCCTCCCAACGCCTAATTCCCATGCCGGACGGACAAATGGGGATGTGAACCGTCCCGAAATAAAAATCGTCGCAAAAAGAAGAGTCGTAAGATATCATTTACCCGTGTACATAGGAGGGAGAGCCGCTCCTCAAAGACGGCTCAGAAGTACACACTCCGCTTCTTCTGCACCCGCCTCCTCTGCTCCTCCTCCGTCCTCTCCTTCTCCCGCTCCGCGTCCCGGTTGCGGTGGAAGAAGCCCGTCACCGCCGCGGCGGGGTTGACGTACGGCCCGGACCCGGACCGCTTCTTCCCGCCGTTGGGTGGGCGCTGCGGCTGCGCCGGCGGCTGTGGCTGCGATTGTGCCGCCGGCGGGGGCGGAGGAGGCGGCGGCGGCGGTGCGTGGACGGGGCGGTAGCCGCTGCCTGGGCCGAGCCACCACGAGTTGGCCGTGGGGCCGTCGAAGGGCCCGGCGCTCAGGGGCCGGGACGGCGGCGGCGGCGGCAGGGGCGGGGGGATGTACCAGCGCGACTGGCTCGACGGCTGCTGCTGCTGCCGCGGGGGCTGCGGTGGCGCTGGCGTGGAGGACGGCCGGCCGGCGAAGCTCGCGCGAGGCGGCAGCGGGGGGCTGGTGCTGTTACTACCGCTACCGCTACGGCCGTGAGGGCGGGAATTCGAATTCGCGGGGCGCGAGGGCAGGTCCTGGCCCGCGACGCCGTACTTCTTGCGCAGGCGTTCGGTCTCGCGGGCCACCTCGGCGTCGGCGCGCTTGCGCTCCTTCTCCTCGGCCTCGAGCATCTTCTTGATGCGCTTCTGCTCCTCGCGGTCTCGGCGCTCGCGCTCGCGCGCCTCCTTGTCCACAAGCGCCTTGAGGCGGCGCGTCTCGGCGTCGACGTCTTCTGCGGTGAGGCGGGGCTGCGACTGAGTCTGCGTCAGGGCGTGGTGGGGCGGCGTCGGGGTGCGCCGCGCGCTGTTGTTGTTGTTGTTGCTGTTGTTGTTGCTGCTGCTGCTGCTGCCATTATGAAGGGCGAGGGTGGCCGAGCCGCCGATGGCGCCGGACATGCTCAGCGGCGGCGAGGTGGTGCGGCCGTTGTGCTTCGCTAGTCCCCCTCCTCCTGCACCCCCTGCGGATGAGGGGATCGCCGCTGCCGTCGCGGCTGCCGCTGCCGCCGCTGCCGTGGTTGTGGCGGCGGCGGCGGCAGCGGCGCCGGTCGCTGGTCTAGCTGTTGTCGCTGTCGAGACGGCGCCCTGGGCGCCGGAGAGGTTGAAGGTGTCGAGGCGGGGGGCGAGGTGCAGGTCCTTGATGACCTCGGCGGAGAGGAGGAGGACGATGTCGAGGCCCTTGCGGTCTTCGACGTCGACGCGCTGCAGGTTGGGCTCGTAGACGGTCAGGGCGGGCTCGCGGGCCTGCTTGAACAGGGCGACGGTGATGTCTGGCTCCTTGCTCTTGTGGCGGCCCAGGCTCTTGCCGACCATGTAGCAGGTCATGTCGCGCGACAGCCGCCCGTCCTTCTTCCACTTGAACATGATCCGGGGCGTCAGGTCGCGCACGACGCCGTCGCCGCGCTCGTCCTGCTGGCGGTCCAGCTGGCTGGCGCTGGGCGGCTTGAAGGTCTGGCTGGGCATCTCGAACTCCCACGCGTCCGTGCGGTTCCAGCTGCCGGGCACCATGCGCACGGGGATCGTCTGGTCCGGGTTGTACAGCAGGATGTTGAAGGCCTCGGGCACGTACGGCACCGGCGCGGCGCCGGTGCCCTGGCTCTGCGCGCGCGCCTCGGCCGCCGACAGCGTCGGCTGCTGCCACTCCGGCTCCACCACCGCCTCCGCGTACACCACGTCGCTGCTGTACGGGTCCGTCAGCGCCGCCGCGTACTTGCCGCGGCTGGCCGGCGTCGTCGCCGGATCCGCCCGCCGGAACACGTACTCCGCCGCCGGGTCCGAGCCGTTCTGCGTGTAGTACACCACCGTCGCCTGCGCGTTCTCCGCCGACGCCTTGAACCGGAACGTCGGTAGGTTCTCGTCTAGCATTGTGGCTCTCTCCTCTCCCTCTCTCTCTCTGTGTGTGTGTGTCTCTGTGTGTGTGTCTCTCTGTGTGTGTGTCTCTCTGTGTGTGTGTCTCTCTGTGTGTATGTGTGCGTCTTGTCTCTCTCTCTCTCTCTCTCTCTTTTTCTGTCCTCTTCTCTCGCCTGCTTTCTCTTCCTCTCGCACCCCTGTGAAGTGTGCCGATTCCAGCTGGCAGAACCGTCGGTGAGAATAGGTAGAGTCGACGTAATAGTGCTCCGTACCGGGAAAGGCACTAAATCTGTAGCTGCACGACGAGGTAGAAACGAATGGAGGGACGGAGAAGGCAGGAAAGAAATACCCCACGAGGTCAAGTTAGAGTAGGTAGGTACCTGCAGTGACAGGGTCGCGCGAGGCTGGGGCTGGGGCTGGAGAGAAAGAAGAAAGAAGGGGAGAAGAGAGAGAGGACGCGGCACGCATTCGATACGACTACTCAGCCGGCCGGCCGCCCCTCGTGCCCGCTCCGCTCGTAGGCGGACTCGAACTCGAACGGGAAGGGAACCTGCTGCTGCACGGGGCTCAATCGCAGGCGGCTCTGGGCAGGCGGCTTGGCTGGCGGGCTCTTGGCGCTGGAAACGTCACCGGCGATCGGCAGCACCGGGCTGATTGGCCACCGACGGGGGAGGCTGTGCAGCGAGGGAGCCCGCTGGGCGGGGAGCAGCAGCGGGTTTTTAGTGGCTTTCTAGTGGAGGGGTGGCAGCACTGGCACCCGCTGACAGCCTCCTTGTCTCTGATAACGGCTGAAATACAGGGACGGAGCACGAGGGCGAGAACGAGGGCGAGAACGCGGCCGCTCATGACAGAGAGAGTCCCGACGGGCGGCCCATCCGCTACAGTATATATACACGCCTCAGGCGGTCGACAACGACCAAAACGGGTCGCTGGGGCTTCGGTTTACCGGGTCCGATGCTGGCTGCTTTAGCGGGCTGCTTGCGAATGGGCTCCACGCTGCTAAGAATAAGAGGGCTTGGCCGGCTGGCCTTCTTCCTCCGCGGCGGACAGCATACGTAAGAATCCTACGTACGCCAAAACTAAGCCGTCCAGGCAACGCACTCGGCCTGCCCTCCTCCCGCGTCCTCTCCCGTCAGCGGAGGTTATGCGGCCCCAGCCAGAGGCACCTCGATATGTTCTCGATAGGCGCGAAGGAGACCTGCCGGCTGCTAGTCGGTGGGGCTCGCTCGCTCCTCGACAATGCGACTCTCATAGTCCTCTAGTAGTCCTCTAGTCGTTCTCCGGATGGCTGTCATTCGGAGGCCATCCCCTATCGAGGCCTCCATATATAGAAAGGCAAAAATACAGGCAATGCTCAGACCAGCCCAGTCCTGCCGTAGACGCCGTTTATGCCGCGACCCGAATGCCCAGACCTCCTCCTGATCCTCCCCGGCCAGAGCCATCAATGGCGGGAGCCATCTTTCCGGGTCCGTCCCCCCCCCCCCCCTTGGACCTTCTCTGTCCCCCTCCCGCCCAAACCACCACGAGCCTCCTATCGAAGCCTCCTACCGGAGCCTCCTACAGGACTGGAGGCCCCAAAAAAGCCAGAAAACAAAAGAAGCATGGCCTTCCAGCCGCTATGAGCCGCCATGCCCGTTCCGCCCGTTCCCGCCGTCCAGTAGCAGCTTCGGCTTGATGTAGTCCTCGTCCAGTTGCCTGAACAGTGCGGTCGGATCCTCCGTGCTGAACAGTTGGCGGAACGCCGCCGAGGCGGTGATGCCGGGCGCTGCCCCCGCGCTGGTCCCCTCCCCGTTTCCCCGGCTTCTTCCGCTGGCCTCGGGGTCTTCCGGCGCCCCCGGCGGCAGTGGGCTCGACCTCCTTCTCGGCGCGGGCGGGGGCAGATCGGACGTGTCGATGTCGCTACCGATATCGGAGTCGGTAGCACTAGCCGCCTGGCCTAGCAGGTCAGACCGTTCGGGGTCGTCCCTGATGGACCCCTTCCGGCTGAGACTGGCCGGCCGGCCCATGGCGTTGGGCGACCGGTGGCCCGAAGTCCATCCGCCACGACCCGGACCGCCGCCGTTGCCCGTGCGCTTGTTGCTCCCGTTGGCATCGACGCGGTCGAGGGGCAGGATCGCGCCGCCGCGGGGGTTGTACCCGATGCCCGTGCCCGCTCGCTTGACGAAGGAGCCGCCGCTCACGGCTTCGATATCAAACTCGTCGTCCGAGTCGATCTCCTCCACGACGCCCGTACGTATGCCCTGAATCTCCAGCATGCGTGCCGTGGTACCTCCGAAGATGATCACGGTAAGCACGACGACCACGAGCACCGTGGCCTTGAGCGCGTACGAGTCTTTCCCAGTGAGAAGAGCGGCGAGGGCCACGCCGACGGCGCCGCGGAGACCAGCCCAGAACAGCATAGCCTGGTAGTTGTACGGCAGCTCGTCGGGGGGGTTCTGGACGCCCCGACGGCGGGCTCGGTACTTGATAAACCAGTTGATCGCCTTCGACAGGGGGAACACGGCGACCCACCGCGCCGCACAGACGGCGATGACGGTGACGATGATCAGGAGTGGCTGGTACTGCAGGTCTTTCTCCGTGAATAGGGAGAGCCCCAGATAGATGAAGATGAAATTCTCCGACAACTGCGCGAGAACCTGGAAGATGTACTTGGTCGTGAGCTGCGTCCGCCGGGACATGTTGAAATAGGCGTAGTGCTTGAGCGTGATGCCGCAGAAGAGCAACGACACGATGCCTACAAGGGGGTTCGCGGCGTCAACGGTGAGCCCCTCAGGCCCTGGGGGGGCTGAGAGAAAAGGAGAAGGAGGGAAGAGAGGGGACGGAGGGGGCACCCACCCGACATCTGCACGGCCTGGGAGAAGAAATAGGTGGCATAGGCGATCAGGACGATCAGGCAGCTCTCGATCTTGGGATACCTCCGGAGGTAGGTGTACTTGAGGCCGAGGGCGGCAATGATGCCGACGAGGGCGCCGATGACCAAGCTGCCAAAGAAATCCTTCAGGAAGATGCCTATGCCCTTGAAGAGGCTCACGATGCCGGGCGTCGAGGCGGAGCCGGAGCCGGACTTCTGGGCAGACTCGAAGATGACGATGGCGATGGCATCGTTGAGGATCGACTCGCCGAAGATGATGGTGTAGAGCTTGGGATCCACCTTGTACGAGTTGAAGATGGCCAAGATCGTGACGGGGTCCGTGGCCGAGAGCGTGGCGCCGACGGAGATGGCGTCGACCCAGTTCATGGTCAGGCCCTCGAGAGGGATGCGCGTGTACAGCCACAGCAGCACGCCGATGACGATGGCGGACAGGAACGTGCCGGCGAAGGCAAAGGTGAGAATGGTCCCGATGTTTCGGAAGAAGTTGCCCTGGTGCAGTTCGTACCCTGACGACAGGATGATGGGCGGCAGCAGGAGGTTGAAGAAGATCTGGTAGTCGAAGCTCACGAGATCGCGTATGCTATCGCCAGCGCTCACTCGGAGGATGAGGCCGACGGTCATTCCTATTACCGGCCGCCACTCCGTGTCAGCGTCGGGGGCCTCTTCCGCCTTCTTGTGCCAGCTCCTGTCGGCGGGGGGGGCGAAAGGGGACGGAGAGGGAGAGAGGGAGGAGGAGGGTCAGGGGGAGGGGTAAGGGG